>BJCO01799790.1:0-12106 GCA_018326465.1 Flaveria floridana
GATATACAAATATAGTTAAGTTTTATATATAACTATAAAATATATGTATAAATCATATATAAATTACTTATATTTAATTACATATATAAATATAATTAAAATATAGTTAAATCCGGTCCATCCGGTCCGACCGGTCCGACCGGTCCGACCACCAAACCAGTAAGGCGTCCGGTTCGACGTCCGATCCGGTTCTGAGAACATTGATAAAAACATATCAATTATCACACCGCCGTGTTGCATAAGTGGGTGTTAAAACCATTTCTCAAAAATAAATCATGTTTCACCTAATTTACTAATTTAAATCATCATGTTAAAAATTAACACCTAGATGGTAAAACGCCATGGCCAATTTGTTTGAAAAAATACAGTTATTAAAAAAATTACAAAACCATAGTCATAATAAAAATAAAAAGATATTCAATCTTAAGGTGTACCATTTTATAAAAAATAATAACGTATAAAAATGAATATTTAAAAAACAAGGATGAAGTTAAGTCAAATTAGTTGGCTATTTTTCCTTATCATTCCACCTATTTAAGTAAAGTCCTTGTAACATGATGTGCTATATGCCAATGGTTTCTTGGTCTAGTGATCAATGGGATGGTGGGAGGCTTTGCATTTCTTGGAGGTCCAAGTTTTAAATCTTGACATGGGTAAATATTACTAACTTGATAATAGTAACAACTAACAACTAACCAGTCGTTAAAAAAAACTTGATGTGATATCTACCATTCATTCAACAAATTGACGGACTATATTCTTTTCTCCTCTCTAGTTTTTCACCTTTTTAAAACGTTATTTTATGCATGTGTGTCACTCTAAACATAAAGTTATTTAACATATCATTACAGAGAAAAAAGAGTTGGTTAAGCGTATCCATCTTACTTGTAAAAATAACATTGTTAACAGTGGCGGAGTTTAAACATTCCCATAGAGAAGGTGAGGGCAAAATTAATTTTTTAAGGGGGACAAACTCTAGTTTTATATAAAAAATTATACTACCATGCCGAAGTTTAACACTATAAAGTTTAACGGTGGGACGGCGCCCCCACCCCCGGTTCCCTTCAATCCTCCCCCAATGATTGTTAACCATAGTTTATAACTTTAATGCCAACCCTTATGTTAGTCAAAATCCTAGATTTGGTTCATCATTTTATTGAAAATTTTAGATCCGGTCTTAAAGTCTGCATATTTAGCCCTTCTAGTTTGCAAAATAATAATAATAATAATAATAAATACAAGTTTAACACATAGTTTTCATCCTAAACCGTTTTAATCATTTAGTTATCAAATATTTCAGTTTTGATCCTTTAGCCACTGAAAATATATAGATATTTTCTGTAACTTTTGAAACATTACACTTTGGGTCCTTTAACTTTGCAAAAACAAGTGTTTGAAACCCTATTTTCACCATACTTGCATAAAATCACCCATCCACATAACAAACACATATAAATCATCAAATAGCAGTTACTTTATGTTTATAAAGTTTATAACATGCATATCTAAAGTTTATAACAATTACGGAAAGAATGTTGTAGAATGCTTGAAATCTCTTGATCTTCACCAAGGCATTTGAAACATATTAGATGTGTACTAGCAAAGTTGAAAAGTTATGAAATGGAGATGGGGATGATCTTCACCAAGGCACTTGAAACACATAAGATATGTCCCAGTCTGGCTCATTGATATGACCTTATCTCTAAACATGTTAATCTTTTCGTCTTTGAGCTGTCCCCATCTGATCGTAGGTCTAACTCTCTTAATTGGTTGGACAATTAATCTCTTCACGCGTAGATCCGCCACCAACAGATGATGTTGAGTCACTACTGTCTCGCCTGATATTGTCTTACAGTCCTTTCATGAGGTACGATCTTCTCCCCTCATCAGCATATAGTTTATCTGCGTGTGTCTCCCACCACTGCTAAACGTGATAAGATGCGATTCTCTTTTCTTAAAAAACAAATTTATGATGCCTAGGTCGTGCGCTAAAGCAAAGTCAAGAAGCTCCTTACCGCCATCATTCCTAAGACCACACCTAAATCCTCCATGCACCAACGGGAAGTGATCATTATCCTTACCGATATACCCATTAAAATCTCCTCCTATGTATATTTTTTCTTCTCTAGGTATATCTCCCATAACACGGTCTAAACTCTCCCAGAACTTCTTTCTTTCCGTTTCGCCTAATCCAACTTGTGGTGCATACGCACTAACTACTGCCACTACTTCATCCCCTATAACTATTCTTAACAGCATAAGTCTATCATCGTATCTTCTTACCTCCACTATATTATCTTGAAGTTCTTTGGCAACTAGAAAACCTAATTCATTTTTTGTTCCATCTGACACTGAATACCATAGTTTATAACCATTGCATTCTTTCGCTCTCCCACCCCGCCACCTAGTCTCCTGCAGACATGCTATCTGAACCCTATGTCTCTTCAGTACATCTATTAACTCTAATAACTTACTAGTTAGGGTTCCTACATTCCACGATGTCACTCGTAATCTATAACCCTTTTCCCTGTAGTTACACCTCTCTTTACCGAACATGATCTCGGGGCAGCATAATGGGTCCTGTTACCTATTTTACCGCACTAAACTCGCCTTAACCAAAAAAGAAACCAATACAGTCACTAATCACGGGTCAACAAAACACGAAACACAGATGACGCAACAGTAATATCCAAAAAAGAAGGTGTAGCACTAGTAAGGAGGTTTAGCACTAGTAATAGCCAATCAAAGCACGGGGTCACCAACATACAGGTAATAGCCAATCACAACAAGAAAGAAGGAAAATATAAAATCACAATCACAACAAGCAAGAATAGCTGCCGAATGGGTGATGACTCTCCGTATTTAAAACCAGAATGCAGGTACTCCTAACCCAGCCAAACAATCTAAATGTAAAGATATAATTAGAGAATACTAAAAAGCAGATATGCAAACACGAGCTGGAACGATCTCACCAAATATACAACCAAGTTAGGAGTCCGCTGCGGTAGGTGGGTTTGCTGCAGTGTTAGTAGATTAGCGGTGGCTGGTTGTGGGGTTTTCGTGTTTGTGGAGTGGGTGCTTGTTGGTTGGCGTCGTAAGCGACGGCAGTGGGTTAGGTGGCTGGTTGTTAGCTGTGGTTTGTGGTCCCGGTGGTGGTGGGTTAGCTGCGGTTTATGGTTTGTGCTGGTGGTGGTGGCTGACTGTGGGGTTTTCATGATGGTGGTGGTGGCTGATTGTTGGCTGGCGTCGTTGGCGGTGGTGGTGGGTTAGGTTTGTAGTCGTGAAGTGGAAGGGGGGTTGGGAGGTGGAGTGGAGAGGGGTGCAGTAGGTGGTCAGTGGGCACGGTGGTAACCATGATGGTGGCGTCGGTGGTCGTCAGGGGGAGGAGTTCCGGTTTCTACGACGGTTCTTGCGAAGGTGGGGTGAGGTGAGACGGTGGTGGTGCTCCGGCGAAGGGGTGGGGGAGAGAGAGGAGGCGATGACGTATGAAGTGGGGTGGGGTGAGGCGGTGATGGTGCTCCGGCGAGGGGGTGGGGGTCGACGGTGGTGGTGGTGGTCTGCCGGTGACCGGTGGTGGTGGTTACCGTTGGTAGTGGTGTTGACCGTTGATGGTGACGGTGAAGGTACTAAGGTAGTACCGATATGACTAGAGAGAGAAAAAGCAACAGAGAGTAGAGAGAGCTGAAAGTACAACATCTGCCATTAGTTCTTCACCATGATCATGTAAGGCTCCATTCCCGGGCACCTCAAAGTTGGCCATTCATCTCATATAAAATATTTTAAAACGTATATTTATTTTGCAGTGGAATTTAAAACTTTCATTATTAACTAAAAACATGCCATTTCATTACATTACAACTTTCGTTTTCATATCAAAATACAATGACATGTCTAAATCTAGATGCCAGCCTTAAAACGCTCCCAGTAGCTTATGCATCCATGCCTGCAATCCTCAGCATCAACAAAGTACCTGCCAACTATCATGCATACGAAAAGTCAGTGACGCTGATTGAGTTCTAGTTTTTATAATAAAATATTTTACTTCTTTTAAAACTAGTAATTTCATTCAACCGTGGTCATGCATCATACGTACATTCATTCTATACTCTTTATTCATTTCGTTCTTTTATTGACTTTCCTATTCATATTTTTTTATACTTTTCACTGTCTTGTACTTTCTTTTCTCTTACTCTCTTTTCGTACTTTATATTCGTCAGTTGACATACATCATACATACTTTCCTATTCGTACTTTATATTCGTCAGTTGACATACATCATACATACTTTCTTTATTCATTTCGTTCTTTTCGTACCACAGCGTGCAACAAGGCCTCATCATCATGCATCATTATGTCTCATGCAATACCCCCGACTCATGTCCGAAGACTGATACTGTGCCAGGGCCTGAAACCAAACCCCCGACTCATGTCCGAAGACTGGCACAGTACAGGGATACGCGACAAAGATCTCATCTCTCTATTTTGTCTCATGCAATACCCCCGACTCATGTCCGAAGACTGACACAGTACCGGGGTACGCGACACGGATCTCATCATCCGTCGCTTTCATACTCACCGTTCGTTATCTCATGTGTTCGTTCATTTCGTACTCTATCGTAGTCGTTCGTTTCTTACTTTATTGCTACCTTTCACTTCGTTCATAATACTTTACGTTCATTAATTTATTCGTTCATACATCACACCACGTAAAGTCATACATAATGTATTACAAAACATAATACGTACGTTTTGAAAACTCTTTGATGAAGAAAGATAGCATATCACTTACACACATAACATCATAGTTTTTATCATATCATCATGCATACATCAAGCATAAACCATCACATCATAACAGGGCCTATTTCCCTATTTTACCCCTTAATACTACTTAGAAAATCCTAAGTCCAAAATGGATGCATGGGACTTTTCCAGGCGCATGGGCATAAAAATTCTAAGTGTAAAACAGTCTGGGCGCTTGGGCACTGTTTGGGCGTTTCTGCCCTGTTTGGGTGTTTCGCCACTATGCTGGCGCATGGACACTTAGCCGTTTTGGCAACTTGGGTGCATGGACACTATTCAGGTGTTTTGCTACTATGCAGGCGTCTGACTTATACTTAATCATTTATGCTTAGACGCATGGGCCTATTTAGGCGCATGGGCACTATTCAGACGTTTAGGCCCTACACTTAGTCATTTTTCCCAGACGTTTGGGTACTATTTAGGCGCATGCGCCTGACTTAGGCGTATGAGCACTTAGGCGGTTGAATACTGTTTGGACGTTTGGGTTTATGGGCGGTTGGGCATACTTAGGCAGTTGATCGTTGGATGCATGGGACCATTCTGAAATATTGTCTAACCTACATGCAACACCCGAATCTCATTCTAACACTACCCAAACACTGTTCAATCATGCTAAGGGCCTTAAAACATTCTAACATCAATTTCTAGCCCATAATCATATTCTAAAACATGCATACATACATCATTTTCAATCAATAAGCTGTAGACCCACGGTTACCTTTAAAATATTTACTTAGTATGTATAATAGCCCCGAAAAACATTGAAAATCAGTAAAAAGGGGTTCTAGAAACTCATCTTGAAGCAGATCTTCGAGCAAACACTTCCACCTGCAACTTAGCTCCAAATTCCCGAGAACACACTAAAACATCAAGAACCTCGGTCAAGAAGCTGTGAATTCGGTTGAAACCGAACATATGATCAAGGAAACTCACCTTTTGCAGCTTCTTTCTCCTTTTTCTCTCTAGATCCGAGAGTTCTTCTCCCCTCTCCTTCTTTTCTGCCGAGAATGGGAGCAAGAAAAGAAGAAGTGGGCGACCATACCTATTTAAAACCTTAAAAAAATATATTTTGTACTTTGTACACTTTATCCCCCTCCACTTGTGCCCATTATCTTTTCTTTCAAGATACTTTTCTTTTCTCTTCTTTTAAATAAAATTCGGGGTGTTACAAATCTACCCCCTTAAAGAGGTTTCGTCCTCGAAATCCGTCGCTTCTCGAACAGTTACGGGTAACACTGTTTCACATCTTCCTTGATCTTGCACTTAAACTTAGATCCCTTTAGGCTTCAATGCACCCGCACAAGTGAAACCATCATCCACCTTAGCCCATTCTCTTCTCCTTATCAGCAACGGCCACCAGTTGCTTCTTGTAGTGGAATACTTTGTCTATCTCAGTGTTCTCTAGTGGCACGATAATATCCTCATCTGTTGAGCACTTTCCTAGATGAGATACATGGAACGTCACTTGAAGTCCACTTAACTCATCGGGTAGCTCCAGTCGATGTGTCACTTCTCCTACCTAAGCAGCAACTGGGAATGACCCTCTATACTCTAGTATTAGCTTTACTCAATTCCCCAAAATGAACAATCGACTTTCCTGGCGAAGCCTTCATCATAATCCATTTTCGTAGGTCGGCACCGAACTCTTATCGGGCACAGTTAATCAATCCATCTTTTTGCAGCACTCGATGCTCGCCTCATAATTTACTGTTCAATTCACCCGGAGGTGTACGTCTATCCACATATGTCCGTCCTAAACAGTCTAGCAGGAACAAGCGCTCTCTCTCAATTCTACCGCGCAATCCTCTAGGGCATTAGGTAACCTGGTGGACTTACTAATAGCAATCCCTACATCAAAGGACATCGATCTTCCTACTCTTAACATGCAACTTACCGTAGAAGACAGTAGGGATAAAACTACTACTAGCGCTACAATCACAGATAGATGCATAAATCTAAATTACTAGAAACGTACCAGACATTACCTTGGAGTCTAACCTAGCCACCTCCCGATCAAAGCAAAGGCTCTAGCCCTCACCCTCTGTTCTCTTTCCTCGTACCGGAGCTTCCTGCCCTCGACTTCTTGCAGTCTCTGCTCATGTGTCCTGTCTCGCCATAGTCATAGCATTTAGCCATTTTACAATCTCTTGCCATGTGGCCCTCCTTTCCACACTGGAAGCAGACGTTCAGTCCCCACTTGCACTCTCCTTCATGGCCTCTACCACACTTCTTGCATACCTCATCCTTCCTTGTTATCCTTTTCCGATCATCGACCCTCCTCGCCTTACCTTCAGCCACAATCCCACCATTACTACCTCGCCTTCCATTCCTATTCTTAAAATAGCCCTGCTCCTCCTCTTCATCCGTTGTCGCCATCACCTTTCGCTCGTCGTACGATCTCCCAGCTAAGTCGACCACCGATCTAAATGTACCTGGTCAGGAAGTGATCAAATATCGGCAGATGTCTGTCGGCAGTCCTTGTATGTACCTCTTAATCTTTCATGATGCAGGCGTCACCTGATCTGGCACCAGTCTAGCCATCTCGTTGAATTTAGTGGTGTATTGCTGGTGTGTCATCATTCCCGCCTCTAACTGCAAGAACTCCCTTTCGATCTTGTCTAATTCACGGTGAGGATAAAACTCCTCGATTACCAGCCTATTCAGTTCACTCCACCTCATTCTCCCGATTACCCTGGTACCCTCAGCCTGGACAATGTTGTCCCACTAGCATAAGACCGAGTCCACAAACGAGTGAGTGACAAATTCACCTTCTGGTCCTCTCGGCACTCGCTGATCTCAAGCACAGCCTCCATCTCTCTCACCCATCGGTAAGCGGCAGCAACGGTGCCATTACCGTCAAAGGTAAGGAGTTTACACCTTTGAAATGCCCTATAGTTACAGCCTCATGCTGTCTCCAACACAGACTCCTCTTCATCCGCTTCTTCATCGGTAGGGATAACCGTCTTGGTCTTGGGTTGTTCTCTCCTTCCCGAGGACCTATTCCTCTCCTTCCTTTCGCCTTCCCTAACAACTTTAATCACTTCAGTTATGAAAGACGGCAGAATCATCTTCATAACTTGATGGACCTCTTCTACTACTGCCTCTTTCACCGAGGCCCTCAATTTCACGCTCTCATCACCACCATCCTGGTGTTGCATCTCGGGCTCCTCACGTGTCTTCTCAGTAGCCCTAGACCTATTCCTCGTAACACACGGTTCAGCACCACGTCCTCCCTGTTCTCCACCCCTAGAGGCCTTAGATGATCTACCTCCAGCCATTCTCTAATCACTATAAGATTCAAACACTAACACGGTCATTCAAGGAATAGCTCGAATTATGTCAAGTATAGTAAGTCCCTAGTTACAGTGGCCAGTTGTGATTAGCCACTTACTTTACTCTTCACACCCCAAGCATCTCCCATCCTGACTACATCAGTATCTAAATCTACACAAAAGCACACTAGCCACATAAGATGCGCACATAAACCGTGTTAACATTAACTTACATAAATTGTTTACATAAAACTTTTACCTGCAGGAACGTAGCTACTAGAACTGGCATCCTTTTCTTTTCGTCCGATTCTCAGTTTAAGATTATGTCTTGAAAATATTTACCCGATTCACTTAAATTTTGGCTCTGATACCAACTTGTAAGGCCCCGTTCCCGGGCACCTCACAGTTGGTCATTCATCGCACATAAAACATTTTAAAACGTACATTTATATTGCAGCGGAATTTAAAACTTTCATTAATAACTAAAAACATGCCATTTCATTACATTACAACTTTTGTTTTCATATCAAAATACAATGACATGTCAAAATCTGGATGCCAGCCTTAAAACGCTCCCAGTAGCTTATGCATCCATGCCTGCAATCCTCAGCATCAAGAAAATACCTGCCAACTATCATGCATATGAAAAGTTAGCGACGATGAGTGAGTTCTAGTTTATATAATAAAATACTTTACTTCTTTTAAAACTAGTCATTTCATTCAACCGTGGTCATGCATTATAAGTACATTCATTCTATACTCTTTATTCATTTTGTTCTTTTATTGACTTTCCTATTCATAATTTTGTTTATACTTTTCACTGTCTTTTACTTTCTTTTCTCTTACTCTCTTTTTGTACTTTATATTCGTCAGTTGACATACATCATACATACATACTGATAATAATTTGTAACATTTTGTATTTTCGTTAACTTAAAAGTTAACTTTGTTAATTCTTGTAAGGACCTTTTATGTTAATTTTGAAACTTTGAGGTTTGTTTTACTTAATAATTAATTTGGTGATTAACAAATTAATTTAATAATTAATAATAATAACATTATAAGTGTTATAATGTTTACTTATTATTCTAAAATTAAAAGTAATAATAATCTGAAAAATAATTGTTATTGTAATAATAATAATGATATTATTATTACTATTATTAATAATAATGTTAATGGTAATAATAATGTTAATAATAATAATAATAATGATAATAATAATAATAATAATAATAATGAAAATATAAGTTTCATTGTAGTATAGCTTATAATTAATAACTTTCTACATAAAATAATAACAATTTAAACTTTAGGGTCTAAATTGTAATTAATTAAAACTCAATCAAAACTTTAAAACTCAAATGGAAATTCTTGGAATTCACAGGGACCATTTGTGTGAATCCTTTTAAAACCCAAACCATTTACCTTTCCTTCCCCGCCGGTTACCGATTTCCCGGCCACCTCTCCGGCCGCGAGTCCGGCGAGGCCAAAAGTCGCGATTCTTCGAGTTTCAGTCACACAAAACGATTCCTAACCGTTCAAGTGAAGGTTTCGAGCTCGTGTAACCGCCGATCACCGAGTTGCAACGTTCGGGCATTAAAACATTAATAATATCAAAATTAATTCAACCTAAACGAACATCTATCTATCTTTATTTGATTGATACTTCCAATTTTCACCTGGAAAACACAAATCCATCATCATCGAGCATCATCCTCATCGCGACTTGCACATAGTCGATCCCTGTTCTCCGAGCATTTTAAAACCAAATTGGTTGAGGGCTTTTGTCTGTGATCACCATACGAAGCTTTCCAAGTGTTCAATTGAATCAAACCATCAAGAATCATTCCTGTTTGATGACTCCTTGATCGCTCGTGTTCTTATTCTTGTTTGCTAACCAAACAAAACGAATCAAGGTAATTAAACACCAATGTACATTCGGTTTTACATTAAGAATCAAAGCCTTAAATTGGATTTCTCAAACAACAACAATTTGATGTTCAATTTGAACGATTTCAGTTCTAGGGTTCTTGTAAATTGGGGGGAAATCGTTTAAGGGTTGCTTTTAAGATTTGAAAATGGAATTATACCGCGGCTGGAAGCCATGGTTCACCGGTTCACACTTCACCCTAATGTTCAAGAGGTCCCGGGTTCGAACCCGGGCACCCTCTTAATATTTTTTTAAAGCCTTTTACACCTTAATTCTATTTTAGAAAATTTCTATTAATTATAAAAAAAATGATTTTCATAAACTTTTAACCTTTAAATTAAAAAAATAAATTTCTGTAAAAATACTTAATATTTTACTATTAAAATTTTAATTATTGTTATAAAAATGGGTTTATGTAATAATTTTAAGTTATTAAATTATTACTTTAATTATTAATAAATCTTACAATTTCTTTGATTGAAGAAATATGTTATATTGCACAAACTATTAACAATGGTTTTAATTTCCTTAAATTTTATTATTTTTTTGTGCAAAATATAAATAAAAGAAAATTAATTACATTGGTTTACAAAACTCCCTTAAATCCTAAAGATCCTAGTTCGCGTTTAATCGGTAAAACCTTAGTATTAAACCTAAATCTTATTATATGTATATAGGTGCCTTGTGACGTTCATCTTGGAGCGACGTTTACTATTGATCTTTTAATCTTTACAATATACTTATTGATCAAGTGAGTTTTCCTTGCCCCGTTTTATGGTATTTCACACCGTTTTGGGGTGAAACATGTAACATCTCGTAATTTTCGTTAAATAAAAGTTAATTTTATAAACAAAAGAGTTTAATACATTGATGTTAATTCCAATAATTACAATAATAACATTAATAATAATAATAATAATAATGATAATGAAAATAAAAGTTTTATTAAAGCCTATAACTAATAATTTTTATATAAAATAATAACAATCCAAACTGTAGAGGCTAAATTGTAATTTACTTAAAACTGAAACAGGACTTTAAAACTCATTTGCAAACTACTACAAACCACAGGGACCATTCTTGTAAAATTTCAAAACACCCCAACCCCACCCCCCCTTCTTCCCCGCGATCCTTTGGCCGACCACCCACCAAAACTGCGCACTAAACTCTAAAAGTAATCAAATTAATGGCGCATTAACGAAAGTTTAATCGATTATAATGATCCACTGAATTCAATTTCGTATAAAACATGCACAAACACCCCATTCGAACACCACCATAACCGCGGACCTGCAACCCCATCAAAACACCATCTCTGATTGATTTTAACTAGAACTGATAAGGGGCTTTTAGTCTCGATCATCATCCGAAACTTCCTAGAAACTTAATTTGATTATCATCAGCATTTACCCATTAATCAATAGAGTGCCACGATCGCGACCTGTTCTTGGTGTCTTTTGCATAAATCCGAACTCAATTCAGGTAATTGAACATACATACGTACTTGTTTTTACATGGGTATTAAAAGCCCCATGTTCGCAGATGCTTTCTAAATCGAATCGAACCTCAATTTGGGTGAGGTTCGAACTAGGGCACATACGGGATTAGGGGTTTGATTGAAATTGGGATTAAAACATAAGAACCGAGAACTATTGCGGCTGAGGCCTTAGTTTGCTGGGCCTGCGCTCACATCCTAGACAGGAGGTCCCGGGTTCGAACCCGGGCAAACTCATTTATTTTTTAGAGGCTTTTTCAGTCTCTAAAAATTACAGAAAAATTCCTAAAAATTATAAAAATTATTTTAATAAACTCTGTTTATTTTTAAACCATCAAACCTATTTTTTGCAATTTTCCTTAATAATATTTCTTATAAAATTAGTTATTTAAATATTTCTAAAATGGAATTCATTTTAAATGATGGTTTAAATTAATAAAATTAGTTATTTATTCTTCTCACACCTTAATAATCTAACAAATGGTCAAATGTATTGATAGATTTATTTCTATTAAACCATACTCACTCTAAATAATTCATTTTATTTCAAGACATTCAAACTAAATAAATTACTTTATTTAAACTATCATTCAAAACCCAAAG
>BJCO01799894.1:0-20681 GCA_018326465.1 Flaveria floridana
ATATGAAAATGCTAAGGTTTATCCTCCTCCTAGTACTTACTTTTATTCACCTATGCCCGTTCCCCATCCTTCTAATGATTTGATCCAAATAGATACTAATAGTATGTCTGCAGGTTTAGAAGGTATGAATCCTATGCATGTTCATGAGAACTACAATTATGGACCGACTAACGGGCTTGGATGTTCTAGCCTTAGTACACCTAAACCTCAGCATTCTGTTTTAGATCATAACTCTAGTTTAAATTTTGTTTTTGTCTTTAGTAATGCTGTAAAAGACTCTATTTCTTTATGTTCTAGTTATGTTTCGGTTTCCTCTTTAAATGTTGTGGATTGTGATGTTGATACATCTTTTGATTGTGTTGATCTTGTGTCTGATATTACTATGGAAAGTGATGAGGAAATTAAAATTAACTCTTTTGAAAAAATATTTTCTTACCCTATTCCATCTTTTATCCCTGCTAAAATTTTTGTGTTTAATGACGGAATTATATCTTCATCTGAGGCAAGTACTAGTGGTACTAGTATCATATGTATCTTAGATGACACCTCATCTTCTTCCGTACATAATCATTCTTTTTCAAATAAAGACAGCCCTGTTAACATGTATGAGACATACAGTGATGATGATTCTAGATTATCTGAATGTGATGAGGAAATATGCATTGATAAAATTCCTACCTCATTACATAATAGACCTAGATTAAAACCACACTGTTGTCGATATGGTAAAGATGATCATGTTGTTAAGCACTGTCCTCAGCTTCATCATAGACATGTAAATAGAAATTCTTTTGGGAATAGATTAAATCAATTAGTTAAGAATTTCTTTTCTAAGAAATCTCTTTCTCCTAAACCAAAAGTTGTTCAAACTTGGGTTCCTGTTTCACCTGGTTAACTTTTTCTCTGATATTCATGCAGGAGTCATCCAATAAAGTTGTAAATAGTATATGGCATGTTGATAGTGGATGCTCCACACATATGACGGGACTTAAAGATTTATTGACTAACTATCGAATAGTTAATGGTGGTTACGTGGATTTCGCCGGAGACAAGAAAGGAGGAAAAATGATAGGTCAAGGTGAAGTTTCCAATGGCTCACTTACCTTGGAGAAAGTCAACTATGTACCGGAGCTTGCATTCAATCTGTTGAGCGTCTCTCAGATTTATGATAAAAGCATTCTGGTCTTAATCAAGTCCAATGAATGTCTCTTTTTGAAATCTGAGATTGATATTCCAGATAATATGGTACTCATGCATGCTCCAAGGAAGCATGATACATATCTTCTTGACATGATTTCAAAGGATTTGTCATCTATTGTCATCTATCTTCTGTCTAAAGCTTCCACCTCTGAGTCTTTCCTATGGCATCGCATATTGGGCCACGTTAATTTCAAAACTATAAACAAATTAGTTAAAAACAATCTTGTTAGGGGATTACCTTTAAAAGACTTTTCTCTGGTTGAGAAATGCATGGCATGTGCAAAAGGAAAACAACATAAGAAACCACACACTCCTAAAATTGAAAATAGTATCTCAAATCCCCTCGAGTTATTACATACTGATCTGTTTGGCCCAATCAGTGTTAAATCAATTGCTACAAAATCTTTCTGCCTTGTGATTATAGATGATTATTCAAGATACTCTTGGGTGAGATTTCTTGCTCACAAAGGAGAGACTGCTGAGGAGCTGCAGAAATTAATTCTTTCGATTGAAACGATAAGTAAAAGGAAGGTTACCACAATCCAAAGTGATAACGGTACTGAATTCAGGAATCAAATATTTGATTCTTTCTGAGCTGCCAAAGGAATATTAAGACAATACTATCCTGTGAGAACCCCTCAATAGAATGGTGTGGCTGAATGAAAGAATCGTACCCTCATTGAAGCTGCACGTACAATGCTAATAGAATCCTCCTTACCCATCATGTTTTGGGCTGAGGCGGTGAACTATGCTTCATATGTTCTCAACAGGGTGTTGATAGTCAAGGACAAGATGAAGACTCCGTATGAACTATTTCATAAGAGAAAGCCCTTGATTGACTTCATTCGACCATTCGGTTGCTCGTGCACTTTATTGAACACTCAGGAGCAGAAGACAAAATTTGGTGCCGTATCTGATGAATGTTATTTTGTAGGCTATTCTTCTTCACAAAAGGCTTATCGGGTATATAACAAGATAACACGTATCGCTCAAGAGTCATTTTATATTGATTGGCAGGAATCTAATTCCTTTGCTGTTCCTTCAGAACCGGATTGGTTCTTTGACTCCGATACGGTATTCAAATCATTCAATCTTCCAGTTTTCAATGATGATGCGTCCATCTCCAATGTTACAACAAACATTATATCTCCTATTCCATTACCTGTCGAACCTCTTGTCCCTCAAAACACACCAGCAAATGATGCTACATCAATTGATGTTTCATCTTCCTCAGCCTTATTTGATCTTCCACCCACATTTGTGTCAACATCACAACCCTCATCACCTTTATGTACCACATCACAACCAACCCGTCCCATTTCCCCAATTCACTCTAACTCACCATCCTCTACACCGTTAACCACTCATCAACAATCTCTTAACCAACCACCCACTCATATCCCACCCATGACTGCCGATTTAAATACCTTGAAAGATCATCCTCATGATAACATAATAGGATCTATCACTGATGTAGTTTGGATGCGGAGTCAATCTGGTTTGATAAATGTATACCTATTCTCTTGCTTTATATGACAAATCGTTCCTAAAAACATTCATGCAGCTCTTCAGGATCCATGCTGGGTTGAATCAATGCAATTAGAATTGCAACAGTTTAGGAAACTCAAGGTGTAGACTCTGGTCGATCTTCCACCAAACAAGTGCCCCATTGGAACGAAATGGGTGTTTAAGAACAAACCTGATGACCGGGGCATCGTGGTAGGAAACAAATCCAGACTAGTGGTCCAAGGCTTTGCTCAAGAAGAAGGGATTGACTACACCAAAGTTTTTGTGCCCGTCGCCCGTCTAGAAGCTATTAGAATATTTTTGGCGCATGCTGCTCACAAGCAATTTAAAGTCTATCAAATGGATGTGAAATGTGCATTTCTCTATGGCGACATTGATGAAGAGATATATGTGTGTCAACCACCAGGTTTTGAGGATCCAAATTTTCCAGACAAAGTATACAAGCTTGATAAGTCTCTTTACAGTCTTCATCAGGCACCCTAAATCTGGTATGAGACTTTAACACAGTATCTCTTAAGCAATGGTTTTTCTCGAGGCACTATCGACATGACGTTATTCAAGAAGGAGGTAGATGGTGAGATGCTGATCGTGCAAGTCTATGTCGATGACATTATCTTTGGCTCCACCAATCCAAAATTATGTTGGGAGTTTGAGGAGGTTATGCATAGCCACTTTGAAATGAGCATGATGGGAGAGATGTGCTTTTTCCTCAGGTTGCAATTTGAATAAAAGCCAGAGGGAATTCTCATTCATCAAGAAAAGTATATTAACTAAATGTTAAAGAAATTTAAATTGGATGATGCTTCTTCTGAGATGACTCCCTTCACTGCTCAAACATGCCTCACTCCTAATGAGAACGGGAAACCAATTGATCCTTATCTCTGCAGATCCATGATTGGTTCGCTTATATATCCTATAACGAGTCAACCTGACATCACCTTTGATGTAGGATATTGTGCTCGATACCAGTCAGCTCCTAGAAAGTCCCATGAAAAGGCCGTCAAACGAATTTTTCATTATCTAAAGGGCTATTCTCATTTAGGACTTTAGTATCCTTATGGTGGGAATTTTGAGTTACATGCTTACTCAGATAGTGATTCCAATGGATGCGGGTTAAATAGAAAGTCAGTTACCGAAGGTTGTCAATACTTGGGCAATTGTCTCGTTTCATGGCAAATCAAGAACCAAACCACTGTCTCTCTCTCAATAGGAGAAGCAGAATACATTGCCGCCTCTAGTTGCTGTTCCCAAGTGTTTTGGATTCAGCACCAGATGATGGATTACGGGATCAACTTTCTTCATACCCTGGTGTTCTATTACAACGAAGCAGCTATTGGGATTGCCAAGAATCCTATTCATCATTCTCGAACCAAGCACATCGAGACACTGATTCACGCAATCCGTGATGCTCAGGAAAAGGTTTTCATTAATATTATTCCTATTGATAAAAAAATCAAAAAGGAGATCTTTTCACAAAAACCTTTGAGAAACCTCGTTTTTATGAATTGATTTCCATACTGGGATTAATATCCTTTTAAACCCATATTTCCTCAAAACATGTCATGTTTATATTGTTTATATTTATTTCCTAACTTTCCTTTTCTTTCTTACTTTCCTTTTCAGTTGCTCCACCGCTCATTGCCATTCTTTCATACTTAAAAAATATTAGAATAAGTAAATAACCGCTTTTAGAAATTTCTTTTCCTGTTCGTCGCAGAAATTTCAGGGGAGAATAATTATTTGTAACCGCCTCTTTCATTTCCTTTTGCAGAACCTCTGCTCTGTTGAGATGTCTGAACAATTGAAGGAGGTCAACATTATTGTGTGGGGATTTGCTTGATAGGCTCAGCCCGAAAGCAAAGTAGATAGTACTCTCGTAGGTTAACTAAAAGTATAAGAAGCTTGAACACTCGGATAATCCCCTTGACATCTTTGGCCTTCATAAAGTTACTAGTCCTCGTTCAAAAAGGATTAAAAATGAGGCTCTTCTGTGTTGTTTTGCTCTTTCCTTATACTTTCTTGTTTCTAAACCTTCACATCTGTTCTCTGAAGCTTTATGCTTATCCATATTTGTATCATAGAAGCCTCTCTGTGTACTGTTGTGTCTTGTTTGTGCTTATCTCCTCTGTTGTACGGTGATACTGACCTAGTGATGATCTCCTCTGTTGTACGGAAGTACTGACATGGAGCTCTCATCGGCACAACGTGATGATCTCCTCTGCTGTACGATAGTACTGACCTGGAGCTCTTATCGACACAATTTGAAGAACTCCTCTGCTGTATGGAAGTACAGACCTGGAATGTTCATCAGTACAATTTGATGATCTCCTCTACTGTACGTGAGTACTGACCTTGAGCGCTCATCAACTGCTGTCAAATTGTATCGTGTTTCTTCTGAAAAAAGGGATCTTTACTGTGCGTCAAAAGAAGTAATCAATCAGTAGGTGTCATTCGTTCAAAATATCATGAGGACAGGATAGGTTTCTTTGCCAAATGTCTATGGGGACTGAGTCTTTCTATGTCTTCTATTAAATTAACCGATAACATGATAACAATAGCTGGAGTTTACTTGTCGAAAAGAAGAAGGCATGGGTTTAAGAAAGGACAAATATCGGCAATCTCACCGAACTATGACTCTCTAGAAGATTCATTCAGCTTCTCGTTCTTCTCTAAGATATTTTCTATCTTCGGTTAAAATAAAAGATGTTTGGTGTGATCGTGCGGTGTCTTTTTCTTTGAATTTTAGTTTCTCTTTGAATTTTAGTTTCTCTTATTTTATTTTATTTTATTTTATTTTATTTTATTTTATTTTATTTTTATTTTTAATTTATTCTATTTGATTTAAATTAATTTTTTTATAAATTTTAGGTTTTCTGCGAAATTATACTTTCGCAGATAGTTTCTCTATGCGAAACTGTAGTTTCGCCAGACGAAACTGCAGCTTCGCTAACACTTTCGCCCTGGGTCTTTTGCTCATTTGTGCCCAGCGAAACTATAGTTTCGCTATGGCGAAATTATATTTTTACGCGAAACTGTGACCGGCAAAAGTGATGATTCCTCAGCGAAACTATCGGGTACTTATATGTCTCTACGAAACTAAATGGGTTGTTTTCACAGATTACACATTTTGTTTCGCGAAAGTAGGGTTTTTTAGGTTTTCATACGGTTTTCCATCACAAATCATCGCATTTGTGTCATTTTGTTATGCTTTTCCTTTGATTTCCCTTCAGAAGTGAGTTTCGAACTCAGGACTGTAGTATTTCTAGGTTTATCTCGTCCATTGTGATGGTATTTGATTGTGACTGTTGGGTAGTCTCGCAGTTCATTCTGCGAAACTACCCATTGTCCAGCGAAACAGAACGAAAGTTCTCCTACTTTCAGCGAAACTGTGTAGTTATGCTGTCCGAGCGAACTTAACAGTTTCGCTCAACGATACTCAGTTTCGCTGCGTCGAAACTGTTGTTTCGTCCAGTCAAAACTATCACTTTGTCATGCCGAAACTACCAGTTTCGGCTAACAAAATTGTCTCCATTTGTTGACGAAACTAAAATAATTTCAGTGAAACTATATTTTGTATTTAAAAAAATAAAAAAATAAAAAATATGTATATATATAAAAAAGGGGGGGAATAATAATAATGAGTTATTTTTATTACTTTTTACTATCTTTCTTAATATTATATTTGTATATATCTTACTAACCTGCTCTGTTTATTTTTCAGTTTTAAATGGCGACTCTCAAGTTCGATGAGAAGAACAACATAATAACCAAATTAGATGACTCTCACCCTAAAGCAGCTGGATTCAGAGATTGTATTAAGTGGCTGCAGAGATCCCCGATCGCATATGCTCTCACACTCCACTACTATTTATGATCAGCATATTCGAGATTTCTGGCGTACCGCTGAGTATAATACAAGGGGAGACTCAGAGAGGATCGTTGCCAAATTAATGGAGAACAAAGTGATTATTACTGAAGATATTATTTCAAGAGTACTGAGGCTGGAAGAGGATACTGGAGAAGAAGTTAATCTAACTGATCAGGAGGTGTTTGATGCTTTTCGCTCTATGGATATGAGGGTCCTCCTTTCGAGACTAAAAAGGAAATCAAAAAGTCCTTTCTGTCCAAGGAGTGGAGATACATAGCCCATGTGTTCATCACGTGCTAGATCACCGTAAAGGTGGAACAGATGGGCTAAATCTGGATTGGGCGAAAGCAATGGCGATCTGTTGCAGAGGGGAGAAGGCAAATATAGCCAGTCAAATATTTGATTGCATGGCTGAGAACATAATATCACTAAAAAGGACAAATGGCTGCTATATCCCAGATTCCTTCAGATGATAATAGACGACCAAATCCCCAACGTTCCGAGAGACGGAGAAGTTAAGAGACTGGTGTCAATGAATACACACATCTTTGCTGATTGTTGTGCAATCAGGCACGACTTCGGTAGAAGGATTACACATTTATAGGAGAACATGTATACACCGGAACGTTGGGCATACATCTGGAAGGTGATAGAGTCTGAGGATAAACATGAAGAGGAAACTAGACAAAAACAGTCTGAGGATGTGAAGAAAAGGAAAAGATACGCTAAAGAAAAAGATTATGTATTTGAAGATGAGGTAAATCAGATGGCGTCTCAAGCGAGGGCCGAAAAGGAGAAGAGAACGAAGAAGAAGTCTAATACTAGGGAATTTGAGAGAAGAACTAAAAAGAAACATCAAACCTTTTCTGAGCCTCCACAAATAAAGCGACGGGCAAGTATAGATAAGGATGTGATCAGAACCTCAACACCTCTCTCTCCAACGAACTAAGTATGATCAAGACGAAGCTGATGAATCAGGAGTTAAGGGAGAAACAAAAAGATGAGATGTTGGAAGGAATGACAAAGATGTTGGTCGATCAAAATAAACTGATCAAGAGATTATCGAAGGAGGTGAATGAACTAAAAGCTGTTGCCGGCCGTCCCAATCAACTAACTCAACCTGAGTTAGATGATCTGACTGATACTTCAAAGTACCCATTTCTGAATGTGGGTACTTCATCCAGGGCAGGAGTGGGCACATCTGGTGCAGGTGTTGATGAAGCAGGTGGATCGGGAAGGAGGACTGAGGAACCACATGATGAGAATGTTAAGAATGTTGAAGAAGTGATAGAGGCTGGATTTATTGATATCGACATTAATCTTGGTGATTTTTCTGGAGAAGAGAGAATGGGAAAACAGACTAAAGCTTCTAAGCAACCCATTAAAAAGGGATTGGTGGATGAGGAGGAAGAGGATGAGCAATTAGTTGATTGTGATTCAGAGCCTGAATACTATGAGGTGGATGAAAGGCCACTAACATATGTGATTCAAAAAGGCGAAAATGAGAATGATGTTATCAAGATAGAGAAGGCTGACTGGTTTATAAAGGAGAAAGAGCCCGAAGAGGTGACTCCCTTGTTCTAAAATATGGAAGCGTTGAGCAAGAAGGAGGCCGATAAGAGAATAATTAGCTGGAAGTATCACCCTGGCCTCAAGTTGTACATGATTAAGAGGAGAGGGGGTGGGATTACATACTTACACAAGAGGAAGGCGTTCAAGACCTTGCCTAGGTGGGATTTAAGAAGGTTGGCATCCTTGCCTCTGCTTGAAGGTGATCTGAGGGAAAGGGCCAAGCTGCTAGAGAAAGAGATTAAAAATGGACTGAATGATAACTTTGAGGCATTTAGGTATATGAAGGCTGAGAGGAAGAGGTCCAAGAAAAATAAGGATTGGGTGACTGGCAAAGGGAAGATTGTGCTAAGCGTGAAGCCACCAAAAACTGTTCATAGAGTAAGATTGGCAGATCCTTCCACCCCACGTCTACAAGAATTTGAGAAATGGTTTTATGATGACCAAACAGGGGAGGCGGTGATTAGAGTGAAGGGTGGTATAGAACACAGAATCTTTGACCCTATGGAGGTTTTTGGATTCTCAGATGAAGACCTGCTCATTCTATGGGAGAATCATATCAAAGCAGGAACAGGAGAAGAGATGAGGAATGAGGCAAGCCTGTTTATGATAGTAGCTAACAAGGTTAAAGGTGCGAGGGCTGAGGTAAAGAAGCTGGCAGAGAAAGTAAGGGATGAAGTTGATCTAAACATGGATATCCGGGACTTAACTAAGGAATTTGCACAAGCTAGTGCTCGTCCCGAAGGAGCTGCTGAAGCCGGAGGTGACCAAGGTGGATCAAGTGCTGAAGCTCAACAAAGGAAATCTGCAGGAGCTGAGACAGAGACATCAGGTGCAGGAGCGGGGGATGCTGGAGCTCAATAGAGATATCAAGACAAGCGGAGTCGGTGAGATCCAACCTAAGGGAAGTGTTGAAGATCAAGTAAAGGTTGGACTCACCTTAGATTAGTATTTGTTTACATTTCTATGTAATAGGTATTTTTTTGATTTCTTTTGTAAGTTGTTTATTTATTTATCTATTTTTGTAGTCCAGCGAAACTGTTAGCGAAACTATAGTTTCGCTGACAGTTAGCTGTAAGTTCACGCGGCGAAACTGCAGTTTCTGCCGGGCGAAACTATAGTTTTGGCAGCACAGTTTCGCTTACAGCGAAACTGTCTGCGAAACTAAGACTGCTATATATAGATTTCATTTTGTTCATTGTTAGGTATCCTTGCAAAACCCTAATCAAATATTTCTGTTACAAGAGGCTATTGTAAGCTGGTTCTTATGAATATAGTGAGCTTATCTTATTTCATTGGTATTGTTGCTTATTGAATCATCTTTGAATACATTTTGGTCTTCTTTGTTCTTCAAATCTTTATGTGTGTTGTTTGTTTATGGTATTGAACGATTCAAACCATCTTCTGCACTGAAAAACCGATCAAATGGACCAACATCACTGGCAGGTGAAACTGGTTCAGTCTCAGCAATGTTAATAGAAGTTGGTGATTCATTTAGTAAGATGGGTTAGGTTTGTCCACTTTTTGGTGATGATGGTTGTGCTTGTGAAGGTGGTTGTAATGGTGATGGGTGGATTAGTGATGGTGGTTGTAATGGTGATGGTAGTGGAAGAACTGGTGATGGTTGTTGAGAAGGTGGAGAATGTGAATCTTGCTCAGTTTGAGCAGGGGATTCTTCAGCTTGTTCTTAGGGTTCTATAAAGATCAATTCTTATGGAATATCTGCATTCGCATCCACAACATAAGGGAACATCTCCATTTCCTATCCTTCATATCTTCCACTGATCTTGTTCAATACTGATCTTCCCAAATGTGCTTGAACAAACACATCACCCCCCTGTTCTATATGAGGCATGGAATCATTGGTGGTGAGTTGGAGAAATGTTGGTAACATATACATCTTCTTAGCATTTTGACTTCTATATGATCATAGAGGCATCCAAGAATGTACTTTGAATAGTTGTACGTCCTTCCTTGAAAGATTGCAATGATCCCAGAAGAGATATGCCTTGAAAATCTATCCAATCCAGACTTTCTATTTGACATACATTTCAGATACGTAAGACAAAGGAATCTATAAGGCTTGCACAGTCACCCTTTCATGATTTCACCATTCCTTTAATCTCCATCATATCCCATTAGATCGAAAAATTGCTGAATGTATTCATGATCAAATACATCAGGGTGACCTGCTTCTTGTTCGCCAAGCTCCAACACCCTCCTAATGATTTGTTCATCGACTCTCAGAACTTCATGTCTAATCGAAGCATAAATCACTTGTTCACCATTCTCCTCAGCAACTCTTGCAGTATTCCAGAAATCTATCATATGAGTTTGATAGATCACTCGGTCAGCAGTTAGGGCGTAGAATATCCTCGATCGGTGTAGGTATCGGATAATCTCTGCACATCCCTAGTCACAGGGTCATCCAGATTGAAGAAAGCACATACATTATGCTCCTTTATGAATCGATTAGCCATCTGCAATACAGAAGAACATCACAAAACAATGATTTAAGAATTTAGGCTTGAAATTAAAATTTAAAAATTTTAAGAAGTTCAATCGTTCCGATGACATTTCAGTTATGATCAGCGATCTTGATGTTATAAAGAATGATTTACCTTGCTGATAATGTTCGAGTGTTTAAAAGACGTTTAGATACATGAATTAATTGTTGTTTTGAAGTGGTGTTTTGAATGTTTGATGATTGAAGACAGAGGGTTTAAGAGTTTTTCGCTGATTGGGTCTGAGAATTTGAGAAAGTGAACGTAAATGACAACGGTCAAGTCTATTTATATCCTCAGAATATTATTTAAATCTCATTTAATTTTGTATGACCCAAAGCCTAATTACCATTCATAAGTTATTCTGTAGAAAATTAATCTTCCGCAGGAAATTAATTTCTTTGCGGATCTTATGTTGAGGACAAAGTTTGATTTATCTTCCACACCACATCTAAGGAAGTATAATTTACTTGTCCAAAGGTTACCGATCTTATGGAAAGCAATCATACTAGTTAAAAAGTGAACACATCCATAGATTACCAATCTAAGGAAGTACAAATTTTATTTACGCTGTAGCAGCTGCTGATAAGCAACATTACACTGTAGCTTCTGCTGAAGGATAAGGAGTTATCCTTTCTAATGTATGATTCTAACTATTGGTCAAATGATGATTGAAACACAGTGCAAATGATATAATATAAATTCAAATCCCACTAAAATACAATACAAACAAATAATCTATGAAAAGTGTGTCAACGTAAAACCATTTTGAAATCAAACAACAAACAAACAAGGCTCAAAGATGATATACAAATGATTCCAGCAAAACAAACACCATAATATGATTAATGTAGAAGTATATTTTCAATTAGGGTTGCGCAAAGCTTGCACAAACCAATTACAAGTTACATATATATAGATATGCTAGTTTCGTTGACAGTTTCGCTGGGTAGTGAAACTGTCCTGACCAACATCATAGATTCACCCGGCTATGAAACACAATTTCTCCAGGTGTCCTAAGTCAGCTGACTACCAGCGAAACTATAGTTTCACTGGTAGTTTCGCTGGGTTAGTGAAAGTTTTACAAAAACTAAAAGTAATTACTATTTACAAACAAAAGATAAACTAACATTAAACCTATTACAAATAAACCAAAATAAACAATCTAACTAAGGTGAGTCCAACTTATACTTGATCTTCAATACTGCCCCTAGGTTGGATCTCACCGGCTTGCTCTTGATTCTCTATTTAAGCTCCACTTTGGTCTCCCCTTGACCTTCATCTTCATTGGCATTCTGTTCTGCTTCTTTATCAGCTCCAGCCTCTTCAATCACATCATCCTCAGCATCTGCACTCGCTTATGAAAATTGCTTAGCTAAGTCCTGCACATCTATTCTTGTTTCATCAGCTTGGATCAACTTCTGTTTTAGCTCTCCAATTTCAGCCCTTACCCCTATAGCCTTGTTGGCCACTCTCATAAAGAGACTGGTCTCAGTTTTGGTATCAGCTCCAGCTCCTGCCTTGATGTGATTTTCACATAAGATCTTCAAATCTTCATCCCCAAACAAGAACACTTCCATCGGATCAAATAATCTGATCTCCTGATCCCCTTTTATCCTTATGACGGCTTCCCCAGTATTGTTGTGATAGAACCACTTGACAAAATCTTTCAGCATAGGGGGAAGTGGATTGGGCACACGTACTCGATTGACAGTCTTTGTAGGCTTCAGTTTTTACACTGCCTGTGGCCCAATCTAGGTCCTTCTTGGACCTCCTTCTCTCGGGCTTCATATTGCCAAACGCTTCAAAGTTATCTTTTTTTTATTGTTGGTCCAATGATGATCGAAACACAGTGCAAATGATATAATATAAACTCAAAAACCACTAAAATACAATCCAAACAATAATCTATGAAAAGGGTATCAATGTAAAACCATTTTGAAATCAAACAACAAACAAACAAGGCTCAAAGATGATAAACAAATGATTCCAGCCAAACAAACACCATAATATGAGTAATGCAAAAGTATATTCCCAATTAGGGTTGTGAAAAACTTGCACAAACCGATTACAAGTTACATATATATAGATATGCTAGTTTCGCTGACAGTTTTGCTAGGTAGCGAAACTGTCCTAACCGACATCATAGATTCACCCGGCTGTGAAATACAGTTTCACCGGGTGACCTAAGTCAGCTGACTACTAGCGAAACTATAGTTTCACTGGTAGTTTCGTTGGGTCTGTGAAACTCTTACAAAAACTAAAACTAATTACTATTTACATACAAAAGATAAACTAACATTAAACCTATTACAAATAAACTAAAATAAACAATCTAACTAAGGTGAGTCAGACCTATACTTGATCTTCAATACTGCCCCTAGGTTGGATCTCACAGGATTGCTCTTGATTCTCCATTTAAGCTCCAGTCTAGTCTCCCCCTTGACCTTCATCTTCATTGGCTTTTTGTTCTTCTTATTTATCAGCTCCAGCCTCTTCAATCACATCATCCTCCGCATGTGCGCTCGCTTATGAAAATTTTTTAGCTAAGTCCTGCACGTCCGTTCTTGTTTCATCAGCTTAGATCACCTTCGGTGTTAGCTCCCTGACTTCAGCCCTTACCCCTCTAGCCTTGTTGGCCACTCTCATAAAGAGACTGTCCTCAGTTCTGGTGTTAGCTCCGGCTCCTGCCTTGATGTGATTTTCACATAAGATCTTCAAATCATCATCCCTAAACAAGAACATTTCCATCAGATCAAATAATCTGATCTCCTGATCCCCTTTTATCCTTATAACGGCTTCCCCAGTATTGTTATCATAGAACCACTTGACAAAGTCTTTTAGCATAGGGGGAAGTGGATTGGGCACACGTACTCGATTGATAGTCTTTGCAGGCTTCAGTTTTAACATGATCTTTCCTTTGCCTGTGGCCCAATGCAGGTCCTTCTTGGACCTCCTTCTCTCGGGTTTCATATAGCCAAGCGCTTCAAAGTTATCTTTTAGCCCCTTCTGAATCTCCTTCTCCAACATCATTGCCCTATCACTGGCATCAACATCTATCAACAGGATCTCAGCGAACCTTCTCAAGTCCCATCTAGGTAAGGTCTTGAAAGCCTTCCTCTTGTTCAAATAGTATATCTTTCCACCCCTCCTCTTAATCATAAACAGTTTAAGGTCAGCATTATACTTCCAACTAATGATCTTGTTATCAACATCCTTCTTGCTGGCCTCTTGTATGTTTTGGAATAAGGGTGTTATCTTCTTAGGCTCCTTCTCCTTCTCAAACTAATCTTGCTGATCCAGCTCAGCGATATTGTTGGACCCTAAAATGATCGTACATGCCAATTCAAGTAGTGGGTGATGGTTGTTCTGCTGGAAATCTCCCTAAGTCCAAGAACCAATGCGGATGAAGATTTTGCATCAACAAAAGAAGAACAAGTGTCGGCTATTCACATTTGTATATGTGGATAACCAAAGAACAAATGCTAATAAGTATTTGTTCTTCCACATTAACAAATATGAACAGCCGAACAAAAGTGAACTCGCAATGGAGGATGGAGGTACAAGAGTAAAGAAGGAACTTTGTATAACAAGAAAGAAATTATCTTTTTTCAGAAATTGCGTAAGAAATGTAAGAGCCCTTACGACAAGGAAGTGTACATCCACATTAGTTAATGTGCATTCTTAGCAACAAGTGCTGATGACCAAACACTAATGCAATAGAAGAAAAACAAATGCTGATGAAGATCAACATATCCGCATTGACTAATGTGGATGAACAACAACAAATGCTGATGAAGACTTTTTGTACTTAGATTAGATTATAGTACAGGAGTAATTTAGTTTTTGGTAAAGGCTTCCTGTCTGCCTATAAATAGAATAGAAATCCTCGTATGTGAGATGACCGAGGATAGACAGAGAATAGACATCAGAATATTTTGGTTTCATCTTATGTTAAGAAGGTGTATTGTTTTTGTAGATTGCTCAAACCCTAGCATTTATTGTAACTATTCACCTTAATCAATACAAAGAGCATTTATGAGTATATCATGCATTCAATGTTCTGTGATTGTTTGATTCCGCCTTACATTGACTCAATCATCATATTCGGTCCTCCTTGTTTCACAACAGAGAATATCATTCTCACAACCCAGTCAATTGGTATCAGAGATTTGGCTCTTGGTTTTTCTTCAGATCTGCTTAGATCTAAGCTGAACTCGATTGATCTGGTGATTGAGTTACTGGTAGAGTGTTCGACTACCTCTATTCCGTATACAAGTTGAATATCTACTGAATACTTCGACAGTTACTGTTCATCCGTAATCACCCTCAAGAACAAATCTGTGAACAGTTGCTCACCCATAAAATCATAACAGAAACATAAAAACTTCAGAAAATTACAGAAGAAGTTCTAACAAAAGCAGATCTGATTATATAAGCCTGTTTTGGACTATTTGGACTAGGTGGACTTAGCAATCAATCTAATCTTTATTCAAACAAGTTAAAAAATAGCTTACTAATATGGATTCACATACGTTCTCTGAACTTGGTAATACTCCTAAACCTCCTATGCTTAAACACAAATCTGAGTTTAAGAAATGGAAGATTAGGTTTATGAATTACATTACAGGTGTAGATCCGGACTATTGGATTTCCATATGTAAAGGGCCTCACATTCCAGTCACACTTTAGCTGACCAGGCTGCTCTTTACAAAACCTCAAGAATACCCATAGAGGATCTCACTCTTGATGATGATGACTACAAAGAGAAAAAAATTGATCTCAAAGCATATTCCATTCTGACTAAAGCATTGAAAATGGATGTGCCCAAAAGGCTTAAGAAGTATGGAACAACTAATGCTGTGTGGGATGCACTGCTGATTATGTGTGAAGGCAGTAGTGAAATAGCTGAAATTAACAAGCATAAACTTGTTAATCAATATGAAACCTTTCATCACTCCAAGGGGGAGTCAATCTCAAAACAATTGCATAGATTTATACAGCTAGTGAATGATTTAGAGATATGGGGGTTACATATAAAGTCAAAGAGCTGAACAAAAAATATGCTTCACAGTCTTCCTGAAAGCTGGAAACAAAATGTTACCATGCTGAAAAACACTCTTGATCTAGAGAGTACCACCTTGGACATAATGATTGCCAAAATTAAAGCTCTTGAACTTGATGAAAGGAGCAGGAATCTTGGTGGATCTCGACTTATTAAAGCATATAAATTTCCATCAGACACTCACTCAGTAGAAAATGCATTCATTACTGTGGATGATGATTTTCTCTCCTAAAGAGATCAAGTGAAGACAACCAGTTTCATTGCTGCTCCATCAACAAAAAAGCCATCAACATCATCTCAACCAACAAGGTTCACTGCCACTCCTACAGGTCTGTCTGAAGATCATAGGTCTGAAGAGTAAAAGGCTACTAACAATGCCTTTGTTGCAAGCTTTGAAGCCTACTTGGGAGGAAGACTCACTTCTGTCCACCTGAACCAAGAAGACTTGGAAGAAATGGATCCAGATGATGTGAAAGAAATGGATCTGCAATGGCAAATGGCTATGATAGCAATGAGAGCCAAGAAGTTCTTTAGAAAAGGGAGAAATCTTAGTCTGAATGAAAACATAAAACTTGGATATGACAAATCCAAAGTCAAATGCTTCAATTGTGGTATGACTGGCCATTTTTCCGAAGAATGTGATGTACCTAGAAGAAACAACAATAGTTTCTGAAGGAATTCTCATGGCAATCAACCTCACAACTAAACTTAAGCTATCAGTCCAATAATCATCAACAACAGTCGTATCATCACCAACAACAACATCAACATCCATACTAGAGTCAGCCACAACTGACAAATCAAGCTCATGGAACCAACCAATCTACCTCAAATGCTCTTGTCATCAGACAAGATGGAGTATGTGAGTGGAGCTTATATGCAGAGGAAGTGAAGCCTCAACTTCAAAATCATGCTCTCATGGCTCACATCAACGATGGCCCAACTTCCAATGCCATCCGAGGTAAAATCTAATATGTGTAGTGATAAATGTATTGTTGAACTATAGGGTTACCGTGAGCACAATCACAAATTGGCAGCTAAAATCAAAGAAGAAAAAGTAAAATCTGAGATGTATAAAAGAGAAATAAAATGCTTTGAAATTAAAATCAAATCTCTCATCTCAGATATTGAAAATCTGCATGGAGAAAAGTACACTCTTGCAGCTTAAAATTAAAAATTAATTGAAAAGCTAGCCCAATCCAAAGCTGAGCAATCAGTTACTGAAGTAAAACTTGAAAAATTTCAACTGTCTTTAGCTAAGCTACAATAGATGCTTGACTCACAGAAGGAGCACAATGATATGACTGAGATTGGATACAATTCACATCCCCTACCATATAATGACAACTACAGTGTGATGCCTGAGTCTGTCACTCTGACTAATAGAATTGAACCTAAAACTATTGAACCTAAATCAATAGGAACTCAAATCACTAATCCTCAAAATAAACCAAGTGTTTATATTGAAACAATTGAGGAAAAAAATTTGTTAGGCCATCCAATCATAATCAAAGAGTACACAGAGAAGACAGTGAATGTCATTAAACCAAGAAGTCCTGTCAAAGCCATAGTGCCTTTTGTGAAATTTGTTCCTGTAATTTCCAAAGAAAAGAAGATGACAAATGATTCTGTGAAACCATCTGCTGAAAGCAGATTGGATTGTGAGATCAAATCTCCAAATAATTCAATCAAATTAGATAACATTTCACCAAAAATTAAAAACAAAATCTCACTGGTTTCAAAAACAAAAATCAAATCAGATCCTCAATCATCAAAACCAAAGGAAGGGGTTGGTTTTGATAAAGATCATGTAAACCAACAAAAAGGGAGGACAGGAAAAGTTTAAGAAAGCAAAATCAGCCTAAGAAAATCAAAACTAATAGTGTTGTGAAACAAACTACTAAAAGGGCTGATCTTGCTTCCTCACCAAAATCCAAGATTGAGGCTCAGTTCAAAACTAGTAATGCTACTGAGGTCTCAACACCAGGATCAGCGTCAAGAAATAAACACATGTATTGTGACGTGTGTGAAATGTCAAATCACAGAACATATAAGTGCTATTTCAATCAATATTGCTCAATCTGTGACATGAACAATCATTCCACCAAAAATTGCTATTTTAACAAATATTGTTCTTTTTTTGATATGACCAACCATAACACATCTGATTGTTGCTTCAAACAAAATGGATTGAGAATTCGTCAAAACAAGCCCATCTCACTAATCACATCTGTGAAACCCAAAAACAACAGTCATTTTCATCATAAACAATTCAAGACTTCCAGTTCTGATGAAGATTTGGGTAATCTGAAAGAGTTAAAGAGAGTTCAAAGAAATAACAATCACAACACCAGACAAACTCATGATTTTCATAATTCAAAAACAAAGTTTGACAATAAAAAACGTGTCTGATTTATGAAAAGAAATAGGGATCAAAGGTTTGAATACTCTTCTGACTCCTTAGTAGATGTTGATGTGATGAACCAACCAAGATATAAACAGAAATCAACCATAACCCCTTCCCCCAAGTCACAGTTTAGAGGAAAGTACCAACAAGTTACTATCATGGATAGGAACGGGAAACCCAAGACCATCATGGCTTTGGTTCCACATTCTAATTAGTTCTTTCTGTGCTTGCAGGGTCACTCATACAGGTCTAATAACTTATGGTATGTGGACAGTGGGTGCTCCCGACACATGACTGGAGATCGTTCCCTCCTTCATGATTTCAAGCATATTCAAGGAACTACTGTGGCATTCGGTGGAGATTCACAAGGTGGCAGAATCACTGGTGAAGGATCTATGACAAATGGGATGTTGAGCTTTGAGAGAGTGAACTACTTTGAATAACTAAATTTCAATCTGCTCAGTGTGTATCAGATCTGTGACAAGAAATATTCAACTCACTTCACTGACACTCATTGCTACACTCTGAAACCGGGATTCCAAATTCCTGAAGAATGGGTTATCTTGAAGACCCTGAGGAAGAATAACACCTATGCCTTAAACCTCAATTCTGCTTTACCAAAAGAAGAAACATGTCTTTTGTCAAAACCATCTTTTGATGAATCACAGCTTTGGCACAGACGTTTGGGACACACCAATTTCAAAAACAGGAACAGATTGGTCAAGGGAAATCATGTCATTGGTTTACCTCAAAAAGAATTTCACTTTATTGATCACTATTCAGCGTGTCTTAAAGGAAAACAACATAAGTCTTCCCACAAGCCAAAACTAGTGAAGACAAACGATTCTCCATTAAAGCTACTTCATATGGACCTTTTTGGACCAACTCATGTTATGAGTATCGGAAAGAAACAGTATTGTTTGGTGATCATAGATGACTTTTCAAGATTTACATGGGTCTTCTTCTTCCTTCATAAAAACAAAGCATCCCAAACTAATAAAAGATTTTGTCACAAAAATTGAAAACCAACTTGATCATAAAGTCAAAACAATTAGAAGTGATAATGGGACAGAATTTAAGAATGAAGATATGAGTTCATTTTGTACAACAAAAGGCATCGCTCATCAATTTAGTGCAGCTAGAACTCCTCAACAAAAGGGGTAGCTGAAAGGCGAAATAGAACACTAATTGAAGCTGCACGAACCATGTTAGCCGATGCTAAACTGCCAATTACTTTTGGGTAGAAGCAGTTAACACATTATGCTTTGTACAAAATAGAACTTTGATTGTAAAAGAAAGGAACAATCCTCCTTATGAACTTATCTTTCAAAGAAAACCATTTATTGGATTTTTCAAGTCACTTGGTAGTCCTATCTCAATATTAAACACCCGAGACCATTTGGGAAAGTTTTCATCCAAGTCTAATGAAGGATTCTTTGTGGGTTATTCTTCGGTCTCAAAGGCTTATAGAGTGTTTAATCATAGATTAAACATAAATGATGAATCAACAAATGTTCAATTTAAGGAACATTCATTTCCCAAATCTACAAATGGTCCTGACTGGTTGTTTGATATTGATTCATTAAAAAAATCTTTGATCAATTTCATTTGTTTGATGCATGAAACCTACAGTCAGCTGAATCTTCATCATTAGTAGAAAGAAGGAATGACTTTCCAATGATTCCTCCAACTTCTACTGAGCAACTTAATGAAGATGTCCTACTACAAGTTGATCCTGTCAGACAATCATTTCAAAATCAAAGTGTTTCAACTGAGGATGTTCCTAGGATAATACCATCTCCTTCAGAAGAACCATCCACTAAAGCCAAAACTCAAGATCATGCTACACCTCCAGTTGAAACTAAAAGAACTTCGAATGATGGAAGTAATCAAAGTGCTGCTGATGCTGAAGCAAGAACTGAAACAGTCTTTGATTATTTTCACAACTCCCCTACAGTACAAGATGAAGATTCCTCTCACCATGATGATCTGAATGTCTCCAATCTTGATGTAACCATTGCAGGTGACTCAATTCCAACCACCAGAATACACAAGAATCATCCAGCAGACAGCATCATTGGTGAACTTAATGAACGGTTGACAAGAAGCAAATCAAGCATAGCAAACATCTGTTTGTTCTCTTGCTTTCTTTGTCAAACAGTACCCAAAAATATCAAAGAGGCTCTTCAAGACAATAGTTAGATTGAGGCAATACACGAAGAGTTCCAGCAATTCAAGAAACAAGAAGTATGGCAACTGGTAGACCTTCCCGAAAGACAATACCTTATCAGTACCAGGTGGCTATACAGGAATTAAACTAATGACAGGGGAATCGTCATAAGAAACAAAGCAAGACTAGTGGCTTAGGGGTATATATAAGAAGAAGGAATTGATTATGATGAATTGTTTGCTTCCTGTAGCCAGATGTAACACCCGGAAAATTTTCCAATCCAGTCAAGTAATAGTGACGGGCTCGGACGAAAGCCATTTAATAAATATAAAATGGTTGTGGGTATTACACCGAGTTAACCCTTCGGGTCA
>BJCO01800079.1:0-22205 GCA_018326465.1 Flaveria floridana
AAAGGGAAATGATCTGCTTCTTTCTCAACAAAAATACATTAATGATCTTATTGCAAAGGCAGGCCTTTCTCAATCCAAACCTGTTGACTCTCCGATGAATCCCAGCGGCAACTTGGCCCTTGGTGACAGTCCTCAGTTTGATGATCCTGTCAAATTCAGACAAACCGTTGGAGCTCTACAATATCTCACTCTTACATCACCTTTGCGGTTAACAAAGTTTGTCAATTTATGCATTCACTAACAGAAAATCACTGGTCTGCAGTGAAAAGAATTCTACGGTACCTACATGGAACATCTCAATACGGCTTGCTGATCAAACAAAATTCAGCCCCTGCTCTCCATGCATACACAGATGCCCAAGTCCCGTCTATCACAGCCTTTTCCGATACAGACTGGGCTGGCTCTCTTGATGACCGTCGATCCACCGGGGGCTATGCGATCTACCTTGGATCCAATCTCATTTCATGGCGTGCTCGGTCATCGACAGAGGCTGAATACAAAGCCTTAGCTGATACTGTTGCTGAGCTAACATGGCTTGAAGCTCTTCTCAAAGAACTTCACATTCCTATGACATCTACTCCTGTCTTATGGTGTGACAATCTAGGAGCTACTTATCTCTCAGCCAACCCAGTATTCCATGCTCGGACAAAACATGTGGAGATAGACTTTCATTTTGTCAGAGAAAAAGTTGCTCAAAAACAGCTCTCCGTTCAGTTCAGAAATATTCACAAAGCCTCTATCCTCACAACGGTTCCAACTTATCAGATCCAAGCTACAGGTCGCTCCCGGACCTTAGCTTTAGGGGGAATATTAGAACATAATTCTAGGGTTTATATATGTAAATGATTATAATTATATGTCAAGGATTATGATTATACTAAATAGCAATTTACCATAATTAACTACATGTACTCTATTTAAGAGATCCTTGTACCTCATTGTTATCATCAATACAATATACAATTTCAATACCAAAGTTTAATTTCTACAAGGTTCTTACATAATCAAAACTATTCAAATACTCAACACAACTGATTCTATGATTGTTACAAATTCGGAGAACAAAAGAACATCCTACAATCCGTTTTATTATAACTAATTGTCTAATTGTTTGAGTCTGATTTTTCAAAAGGACATAATCACTTTTATAGCGCACATCCAAACACCCCCTAACTAGTTACAGTTTGCTTTAAAGGAAGTTGGGTATAATATCTTTTTTTAGTGGTCTTAGTTTACAAGCCAACTGCTGGCCATTCTTTCATTCTTCAATACACTTTTTACCTAATTAACCTTAAACTTTATTCGTCCTATAATCACATGATTCCACTTTTCATCTTAAATTTATTTTTATTTTTTTAAATTCTAGACAGTAGAGTTCTGGCGGGAAGCTGTAATTCTCTCAAAGCTCCATCATCCAAATGTAATGGCATTTTATGGTGTGGTACATGACGGGCCAGATGGAACATTAGCTACTGTCACAGAGTTCATGGTTGATGGCTCACTAAGGCATGTCTTACTTCGCAAAGATAGGTAATACTTGCCAAATTATAGTTGCATTTATTCGTTCTATAAGTTATATATATTTTCATCTAACAAATTTATAATTTTTAGACATCTTGATCACCGCAAGAGGCTTATAATTGCAATGGATGCAGCCTTTGGAATGGAGTACTTACACTCCAAGAACATTGTGCATTTTGATTTAAAATGTGACAATCTTCTTGTGAACATGAAGGATTCTTCACGCCCTATATGCAAGGTTATCACATGGGATTATTTAGTTGGGTCTTTTTTAGATATTATTGCTATGGATGGGAATTACTAGGTTTGGTTATGGTTTTCTAGATATTTTTGAATGACACTTTAACTCCATGCTTATGCAGGTAGGTGATTTTGGGTTGTCAAAAATCAAGAGGAACACTTTGGTTTCAGGTGGAGTTCGGGGAACCCTGCCATGGATGGCTCCAGAGCTGCTGAACGGTGGCAGCAACAAAGTTTCTGAAAAGGCAAAAATACACTTCTGCAGCCCCACATATATATTTTATCTCAACACCTAATTCTCTTGTTTTTTAATGTTGTCTGTTTGATTTCTTTTGCGATGCAACAGGTTGATGTTTTCTCCTTTGGGATTGTGTTATGGGAGATTCTTACTCGTGAGGAGCCGTATGCTAACATGCACTATGGTGCAATCATAGGTGGGCATTGCATAATTTATTGAGATTTTTTTTTTTGAATTTAGTCTCTTATTTTATATCTTTAGATAATACCTAAACGTGGCAATCTCGACTTGGTTACTTATAAATAGTATGTTTTAATCTCAGTGAGTCTAATAAAAAATGTTAGCTAAGAGGTAGACCGTAGACAATGATGCCGACTGCCTATTTTTAAAGCATACTACCTCCAAATTTTTTCAATCCAAAAGATTTAGATTATTATCTTTTATACTACTTCATAACCATTATTAACGTCTTAGTTATTTATAAAAATGGACAAAGTAGTATCAGCGAGTCAGACCAATCTGACCCATCCTTTTTTGACCTGCTCCATAATGACCCATTTCCATATTAGCCATTTTGCCAACCCTAAAATATATATTAACTTAGTTGACTTGATAAATCTAGCATCATAAAATAATACTAATAATCATAAAAGATAATTGTGAAGATCTAAAATTAAATAATAACATTCCATGTTAATAAAAGATTAATTGTTAATACCACATCAACAACTTGATACGTGTGGCACTCCTGCTCCACCGCCCATGGTGTCATGCCCCTTGCAAACCATCCATCATCTACGTGACTTTCTTTATGCTAGAGTAGTGGTAATGGTTTACATCATGCTCCAGTTAGTTTTCCCTTTGTTAATTCCTTGTTTGTAAGCCTATGAAAAGGCCTTGCTCGTTTATGAATGTGTTGTTGAATTGATCCAAAGTACTTATGTTATCTCCTGTTTCTTCTAATTCTCATGTTTCCCTAATTGATACATATCACAATTCCTTTAATAAAAAAATGCCACATCTGCAACTTCCAAGCATTTTACCTGGGTTTGCCCTCCTCTTTTTATCGGCCAAAACGTAGCAAACTGGAACACCTTTTTACAAGTACAATGACTTGGTGTGTATCAAAATTAAGTAATTGCATAAAAGTGATTTAGGATGTTGAGTGCAATAAGTCTGGTTAACTCAAAGAGCAGATTGATGTTGCCACTTTTAGAATTTATACATCTTCAATTATAGGTATTGATTTATTGTATAACACATTAACACTAATGCTTTGTTGTTGAATATTCTAATTACTGCAGGTGGCATTGTGAATAACACACTTAGACCCACGATTCCAAGTGATTGTGATCCTGATTGGAGAAGGCTGATGGAGCAGTGCTGGGCCCCAGACCCTGCGGTGAGGCCTTCCTTCACTGAAATAACAAATCAATTGCGCGTTATGTCTGCACCCTACCAAAATAAAGCGCATGCTCACAAGCCATCTTAGATTGCTTGTTTACCTGCTAAATATACAAACATGGTATACTTTATCAGACTTAAACCCAAATAATTATTATATATGTTGTTGTTGTTATTATTATTATAAATTTTTTTGTTTCCCATTAGGAAAATATTTGAGTATCTGACAACTGATTTTAGATAAAAAAAGGTTCTCATTTCGTATATCATAAACAAGAATGTACATGTGAATATATAGAAGAGGTAACACATACTAAACTAAACCCTAGGTAGAGAATGATCTCTATCACAAGGAGTTGTGATTGTCCCATCATATTTCAAGCTTTTCTCGAGTGAAATAACTGTTGATTTTTATTTATTTAGTTATTTCATAAAATGCATGACTGTTTGTAATGCGAATAGTTGCATCGCATAATAATTAGTTTATAGGTGTAGTGGAGGGAATCCAATTACAGCGAGTAGATTACATAGTCAAGTGAGTTCACAAGTAGTTTGAGTCGTGACTCTGTTTTTGGATTAGGCCTGATTCGATACTAGAGCATGACACAAAAAATTATTTCTTAGTTCTCCAAGAAACAAAATTACCCTGACGGACACAATACCGAGTAATGAACACTTGCTTGTCGGATCTTCGTTGTAGTCAACATGTATCAACCCTTCTAGATGTGGTGACCATGATTTTGTTATAAAATTCCACGACATGTTTGGAGAGAAGCAATGTACCTTAAACGGGGATGACGAGGTAAATTAGTCTGGGGTTCAAATATATAGCCATTAGATCCCAATCCTTCACCAATGATTCTTTAATCTTTAATCAGGAAGGAATAAGGCGCTACAATTTAAAGCACAAGTAACTTTACTGACAAACATGAAATTGAATGGAAAATTAGGTATACTCAAAACAGAGGATACTGGGACACAATGAATATATCAATAGTGCAAGAACCAAATACTAGGGCAACCCATTAGGAATTGTGACATGGGTGGAGATGCATAAATATGAAGGTTCGAGAGAAAGATGACGATTACCCATCATATGATCTGAGACGCCAGAATCAATGACCCATTTAGACTCGAGAGATAAAAGACACTGAGCAGAGTTATGTCTGGAGTGTGAGCATTTACAGATCTTGTAAAACGAGCAAATTCCTATATAGTGACAGTTTAATCCAAAACCACACTCGATCAAACTCTCAAAACTTGCATCGATACTCAAAACCAAAATCAGAACCAAAGTTGGTCAACTATTATTTCACACACACAATTGACTAACCTTCAGTTATTAGAACCCAAATAAACAGAATTCACACAAGTCTTGATCTCAATGAGGACAACAAACAGCGATAACAGAATAATGAGGGAATATTCCAAATATGTCTGAATCAGAAGGTATAACAACAGCATTCAAAATGCAGAACTGACAAAATGGGGATCAGATCGCAATAACCATGGAAGACAGTAGCTGAAGAATGATGATAGCAGAAGTGGGTCACACGCTCTCACAAGCATGCGCATGACTGGAGTGTGGCAATGGGTAGTTAGAGATGCAGAGGACTTGCAGGAATATACAGGAGAAACACAAACTTTATTAAACCCTAGGGCTCATTAGACATTTCTGGGTCATTTAAATCAACAGTCCTACTTAAAATCTAACAGTAACATGCATGTCTAGTTGACAAAGTTATCTGTAAAGAACAGGAGAAATGATAGAACAGTTTCATCTAGTGCTGAATGAATCAAATGCCTGAATGATAAATGACTGTTTCATTTAGTGACAAGAACTTATCATTTTAAGGGATTTAACCCTTAGAACCATCAACTTATTAGATTACAGATTCTCCTGTCTTTATTAAGAATTAATTAATCTTTAATACATATAAATGTGAAGATAAAGAAAAGGATGTGGTGGGCTGGTGGTGGTCCGTGGGACTAGGAGGAGGAGGGCTGAGAGCTCGGTTGCCAAGCGGCAGCAAGCATTATCGGTCTCCCTTTCCAGCCAAGCAACACATAACCTTTCTGATCGTTCCCGACTGTATATCCATCAACACTCATTAAACTCTTCATCATAGTTGCTTGGCGGTCCTTCATTCCAGCTACCACCTGAAACCCCGCCCTCCCTAGCTGCCTCCGCCATTGATCCGCCCTCTCATGTCGCTCCACCCTTTCTATTCCCTCATATGCCACTATGTTCCGTATCTCCTCTGCAAAATGGTTCCTCTCTATCTTCATCCTTACAATGTTGTTTCTTCCCATACTTGCCTCCAATGAATCAAATATAGCCGAGTAGTAATGTAACGATTCTAGAAACCGCCCCAAAAAGAACGGGCCGTTGTGGTTTGCATCCTGTTCCACGACCGTTAACAATGTGGGGCCTAACTTCCTTATAGACTGAAGTATCGTTTTTAATGATCCTCTGCTTTCCTTCACGTATGTATGCAGGTGAAGCATGCTGTTTACAAACAATGATTCACCTTCTTTTAATCTTAAATTCTCCTTCGTTAACATTTCCAGGGTGGCTGGTCCATTGATCAAGCGGAATGCTAATTCAATTCCGAGAGAATTTGCTTCCACCACCAATGCCTCCATGTTGGTTTCCATCTCAACCACATCACCCCGATCTCCTAAAATACCAGTGATCCGAATGAGTTTTGGTAGGACTTCTTGACATGGGGTTGAACTTGAAGCTATGAGTTTTATTAGGGACCGCCATTGCAACACGTGATCCATTCCCAGATCAATAATGTGCATATGGAGCTTCCCGTGGGCTGCTTGCATTATGGCCTCATTTGCAGCCATGAATCCAAACTCAATGTATGGTGTGGTTTGGTGAAGCAAGTGAAAAGCTTCGATTCTTTCTTTCCGAGTGACCTCAGGAGGAAGGGTCACTCCCGTAATAACGGTACTGTTGGGATTGATGTTGGTTTGCAAAAGGGATAATCTTGATTTCAAACCAATGGCGAAATAATATGATACCCGTTGTAAAGAATCACCAAAAGGGTTCGCCGAATGCCAAATTTGGGAAAGAATTGAGTCGGCTAATCGAGTATCCCTGCAACCCACAGCCTCTGCACATGCCAATAACAAGTGCACCAGTTGCAGCCCATCATCTACACCATTCACCCTCGTTTGGTCTTGACCTTGATCATGATCATGATCCAATCCTTGGATCTGCATAGGAACATCTGTGTTGTCATCAGGCATCAAAAAAGTGGTTTGGTCAAGATCAAGGTCAAAGTCAAAGTCAACATCATGGTGATGATCGATGTTAAAGAAGCTATCCACAAATTGGTGCTCTATGGAATCTGCAGAAGCAGTTATCTCAGAAGGATAAACATGATCATCATCAAGATGATGCAGCATCTCCCACGATGAATGATCATCTGACAACAATTGTTGTTGTTCAACACGGGCTGCCTGTGAAAACTTCCGAATTGGTAAGCGTTGATGATTGTTGTCGTAAGAGAAGCCAAAATGGTTAACTGGGTCCATAAAGATTTGTTCTTTTTCGGGTTTGGTTGTGAAATTACACAACTTAAAGCTTGAATTCAAGACTTTTAAGGATGGTTATGCAGGTTAAACCAAAAGATTTGGAAATTTATGCAATGGAACAAGAAAGTGAGACAAAGTATTCGAGTTATATATTGATCAATCTGCAGGCAGGAGTCTTGCAGATTAACACTGCAGGCAGGTATCAGGTATCAAGTATCAGGTATCTGGCATCTTATAACCTTGAATTCTTGATAATTGTCAAACCCGGGGCCCGCGTACAAGGTAAGCTAGCTAAGTTTAAGGTTAAAGTTAAGATTAACACTTTTTTGTGGCTGGATATGGTACTCAGGCACTAAAAGTTCAATCTTTATGTTTGAAAAGATTATTTTAATGATGTACATCGTCACGTCATGTTTGTCTGATTGTTAGATTAGAAACTCTCGCGTATAGTTTTGTTATAGCCTGTTTGATATATATTCATTTTGCGGTTTCGTTGATAACTGGGATCTGTGAGTCGAAGAACGATAAACGACCTTTCAAACCGGAATCGTATAAATTTGTTGGCAAATTTATAACAGTTTGAGGTGAGTGGTAACTAGTGAAATAATGTGCAGAATATACTGTTACCTGTGTGTTTGAAAGAGATGTGTGGTGTTTGTAATAAAGTCGTATCATTTGTTGAGTCGGCCAACAAACAATGAGACATTATTAGGTGGCCTATGCTTGCTCTAAAAAATAATTTTATAAATAATAATGATAACAAAAACAATAATAATAATAATATGATGATGATGATGATATTAATAATAATATAAACTATTTCTTGTGCCCTGTTTTCCAGCATCATCAGCTGGTAACACTACAATGAAATGTGTTGGATTTATCGACTTGGAAAAAATATTGTATCTTTGAAAAAGCTATATCTATTTTTATTATTTATATGAAGAAACAATTAAGAATTGGTTCACTATTTGAAGGCCCTTTTTATTTATTTTAAATATTAAGGAACCTATTGGCTGTCATTTTTTACAGATAGAGGGGCATGTTCCAAAATTAATATTTTCTTTTTAGTTAATTGTGTAAGATTTAAATGTGTCCTTGGTATATCTAGATTAATTTTTCTTTCAAATATATGATATAGTAATTTTTCTTATATTTATAAAACTAATGAGGAGACCATATATTTGAATATTATTCATTATTTTTTGATTCAGTTGATTCAAACGTCCCCTCCATCTTAATTGTCATTATGCTTATAAAGTGAAATTAAATAAAATTTAGTGATCTAATTACTTATAAAACTAAAAGGCGTAAAAAGTTTCTTTTACATAACTGTTTTAGAAAAGAGAATTTTAAGATCGTATTATTGAAATTGTGTAAAAATGATTATACGATCTTCATGATTCTTGTCCTCAAAATCATTTATCTTAATGACCATGTATATATTCTTTGTAACAAATACAAAAGGCTTAAAATCAAACTAATTAACAAATAAAGGGAGCGGCGTAGTCAGGATTATTTTATTTATGGCCCTATAAATGATCTAAACTAAAAATAACGCAATGTATCATTGACCTTTTTGTTATTTCTTACCGAAACTTGTACTTTATAACCATTTAACACAAGACACCATTTTATTTCACATTTCACACAACAAAATTATGTTGCATCAAATAGTGATAAGAAAATTTACATAAAATCTTTACAACAACAACACACCCAGTGAATCTTTACATAAAATCTTTATACCTTACAAAATATATATCTGTGAAGTCACTTCCCAATGCACCAAAACTAATTATTATGATCTGTGTTGATAATAAAGTCAGAAATTGCAACATCAACCATAGAAAATAATTTGTTCAAAAAAATTGACAATAACCATGGATACTCTACTCTACCAACACAGTTGTTGCAGCAACCATTCCAAATGTTAAATAAATACTGCCCTAAACTCATACATTTGGTACAACCAACCAACCAACCTGACTACAGAATTTGCAACTCACTTCCAAAAGTTAAAAACTTATGTAAAAACAAAAAAAAAAGGATAGCTCAAATCAATGATCGACGTGCAGGCGTAAACCAGAATAAACCGCTTTTCTAAACAGAGGATGAATACTTTCTGTTAATACTTCCTCCTCTAACCTATCCATGTGTGGCCATATCTGTTCAATACAAGAAGACCTTCATTACTCGGATGACATTTTAAAAATTAGATTTTTGGTTGAGAATAGTATTTAACTCATTGTGCATTCCAACTTTAACTATTTAATCCGCAAAATATCTATTTTGAATATAAAAAAATATTTATTTGACTTAAGGATGCAAAACTATTAATTGGTTAAAAAAATATTAAATAAAAAAAATCATGGAACAAACCTCGGAGGCATATTGCCTTGAAAAAGCCTTGACATAACCCAGAGTTGACAAACACCATTGTTCTTTCTCCCCAATGCTATATCCGACATTGCTACAAAATTTACAGTCAAAAGACGGGATTATTAACATAATTGACACACGACAATAAGTGGGAGTAAAGCTAGTGAAATACCTCTTGGAATTTCCATTTTCTTTATCCGTCTCCATAGCAGGAGTTTCTTCTTCATCAACAGCCATTGCTTCTGAATCACCACCCGCCTGGTCCAAGGTTTTCTCTCCAAATGTTTCATGGAGGCGTTCCATCAAAACAGCATAGAAATGTTTGTATAAAGACAGAAACAAGGCCTACGCATGCAACATTTACTTAAATTATGATTTATGGCTATATACAGCAACTTATAGTCCAGATTCTTAGAGGTGGTAATTATGTCTCATTTACTTTTATATGGGCTTGGCTTGGATTAGGTTGTATCTCTAATGTGTAAATTACTTGTATTAAAATAATAGATCAAATGGGTCGAACAAGCCAAAATTTGTCCCATGGGTATTTTTAATGCATAGGTATATCATCTTAATCAAAAACTAGATTAATATTGAAATAATCTGACACCAACTATTTATATATAAAGAAATTAAAAATGTTGGACAAAAAGTGTCACATGCAACATAAAGTTAAATTATATGTATGACGATATGCATTAACTCGTAGTCAAAGGTGATTTCAAACTATTTACCAATGAATGGGTCGTTTCAAGTTACGCATTATAATGTTAATTTTCCAAAATAGCTTAAAAGAGCAGTCAAACAAGTCGAAACTTAAAAATTGTAAAACACGAATTTAAATGCATAAAGCCTCCTAAATCATTCTAACTAAATAATAAGATTTTTTTTAAAAGCAAATAATTAGATTATTAATGAAATCGTTTACTTTTTCCGATCATGTCGACACTAATTACATTAGAAATTTGGACAAAAAGTCTTTTCAGGTCAACCTGAACCAACACATACCAAAATTGCTGGTTTCCCAACCGTCCTTTTGCCACCTATATTTTTAGTCTAAGGTGAGTTTAAAATTCGGTAGGTCATACCATTGACTTGTTATGCATGTAAAATTATTCCATTACAAACATCAAAATCACATAACAGCATATGAAATTAATACCTCATTTTCTTCAAGGGCTCGTCCCAAAAGAGCCTCCTTTGACTGTAAAGATTCACGAGTAGACATCTCATCCTCTTTTGTCCTTTCAGCATTTGATTTCAAACGTTTCATCCTAGCTGGATTTTCACCAACAACAGGCTCACCATCCACAAGCATAAGCTTATTTTCAGCACCATCCAGCTCAGCTTTAGCCTTGGCTGCAAGTTGCTCGGCTTTTACAACGCTCTTTTTCAAATGATTAATCTCTTTCCTTAAATCAGAAATACGATTATACGTCTTATTAAGAGCATTTCTGAGAATCTGTTTAAACAATGAACAAGCATAAAGGTAAGCAGCATATATAGGATATAACATGTAAAAAAACTAAAATGGCTAGTAAGTTATGAGCATACCTCCCACAAACGATCAGTGGTGTGAAATAGGTCAATATTTGATGAAGAAAAAACCCACTTCACAATAGCTAGATTAGAAATAAGCCGATAACCCATCATTCTGTCAATGGTTATGGCAGTTGTTTGAGCACTATTTTTCCAAAATGAACTGACTTCTGATATTAGCATGATTTGTGTTTCTTCATTTGGACAAATTTTGGCAATAACTTGTCCATATCTTTCTAACACAGTAATCAAATGAGTAAAGCTTTTTGATCCAATCTCCAAGAGGGTTTGAACAACTATTCTTAGGCAAACATCTAGTCCATTGATTGGGATTACGCTTTCTTCAAGCCAAATAATGATCTCGCGTGCGGTTTTTCTTCCTTTTACCATACTGTTAAGCTCCTTTGAAAGTGTATATTCAATTTTATCACCATCACCATCATCTGAACTGTATCTGAAGTCAGGGCCACCTTTTGGAGGAAGCAACTCCTCTAAAGCTGGAGTACTTTCAATGCTCTGAACAATAAATAAATAAAATTTCAAAAACAAGTGTTTCCAATTTCAACCTAAAGAGGGGCTATGATGTCATCCATAAGCGGTAAAACGAGTAAGATAAAATAGCTTGAAGAGAAGTAGTCCATAGGTCAAATGACCTCAAAATTATTTAAATTGTATTTAAATGTATAAAATCTCCGGCTTTTCGTTCAAAAGACTCAGAATACTACTCTAAGAGTGTAACTTTATAGAAAGTTCAATAACTTTGGACATATAGTTTTTTTTATTCGACCTAACAAGACATGTACAAAAGTTGCCTGATTTGACCCCAACTTGTTTTGACCCGTTACTCAGCCATCCATTTTACCACATCTAGAAAAAGATCAATCTTTTTAACCACTAGCTAAAAGATACAAAAAAATGGAATAGAACAAAAACAATCAAAGGTAAACTTATAAATGCTTAAAATTACCTGCTTCACTTTATCCCAGTATGATAAACGGACTTCTCTATCGAGAACCTCCTGAACAAATACACGTTGTGGGGCCCATTTTGGAAGCTCCAAGACATAGGCCCATTCTTCCCAAGGCCAGATGAATTGAAAGTTTGATCTGCAACATCATTACGTAAGAAAAAATTATTAGATGGTATTAAAACCAAAGTACATGCTATATAAATAAGCTAAAAACTTACAAGTGGTGTGAGAACCAAAGAATGAGACGTGTCCTACATTCCATATCTAACTCACTTATCCTATCAAATAGAGCACGCACGGCCCCTGCTACAACTGCAGGGAAGGCACCTGGAAGAGACTACAGAAAAATATAATATTCATTAAAAGTTTATCAAAACCCCGCAAAAAAAGATAACAGGTAAAAAATAGCTATTGTACCTTACAAAGGTCTATTATGACTAGTGTGTAATATATGGGTTTGAATGGTGGCTGCGGCAATAAGAGAAGCTGACAAAAGAACATTCATTGTTATTCAATGGTTAAGAAAGTTTCATTTGTATGCATCAAAACACAGGTTTTTACCTGAGAAAAAATGGTTTCGGCCATGAGATATTCATATCTAAAAGGAACAGGTAGACCAACCATGCATGCAGCACATTCCTTTCGACTAGCTTTGCACAAACAAACATAAGAATAAGCCAAAGGAAAAAAAATCTATTGTTTATAAGTTATAACTTAAATAAGTTACAAACCATCCGTTTAAATAAAAAAGCACATCCAATAGATACTCTTCCACAACAAAACGATCTATAGGTTGTAAATCCTGTCACCAAAAAAGTTAATGGGAAAAAATCAGCACAATTATCTGTTAACTGGCTTGTAACAGAGTATAAAAATCTTATATTTGGTTTAGTACCTCAGTTTTGCTAGCAGAAAATATATTGAGCCTTCTTATTCTCTGAGGATATTTCAATTCTGCCTCGTGTTTTTGTCTACCAAAATTGAGTCTAGAAAGTTCGACAGGGGTCTCTGGTTGCTCATGACAAACGATTGGTCCAAAATCATGAGACTTCCCAGCTACTAGTTGTGCTTCATATAAAAGATGTGGCCTTGGAACTGAAATCAGATAATTAACAAAATTTAAAAAACAATGGAAAATTAATTATAATGGAAAGAGAAAAGAGGCAGCCAGCTTAATGAATATATGTATTACGGAAAATGGAAAATACCACTCTCAAGTTTCCAGCCGTTCTTAGAGAGATCTTGAATTCGACTCCATAAGTCTTCCACAAAATCCTATAGAACATAAACAAAGTGAGTGGAACCCCGAAGCAAGTAAAGTTATTACAAAACAACAACAAATGCATGTATAGAAGTCATATAAGAACATAATAGAATACCTGCTCATCATGAAGTTTGTTACTTTTGTTGATATCCTCAAACACAGATAGACCAACATCAGAAACTTTTCTTCTAATGCTTAAATAGGCTTCTATCCCAACCATAACTCTTTCAATTTCTTCAGGAATTTGCTGCATATATTAAAGTGTTCGGCCATCAAACAGAGTGACCAAAAGAAATTGTTTTTGCTCAGATTAAAAAAACAAAAAAGTTAAAAGTAGACAATATACCTCAACAAGTTCAGATCCGCCCCAAGGAAGGCAGGAAAGAACACAAGTTATGTAGAAATCAGCACGGGCTTGCCATGAAGGGTTCCCTTTTTCATCATCCACTATGGTTGCAGCAGAAGATAATAATGTTTCAAAGATTACCACTAATGAGCTTGGTTGGATCACTTTGCTACACATCTACAAAACATAAGTGCAAAAAAAAGCTCAATACACATCAGCAAATGACAAAGATGTGATAAGGCAATATTGTACATGTCGCACCACTAACTAATATGCAAACATCAAGTGTGACTAACACAAATTGTTGTTGGGTTTCTGGAGTCTTGATTTGGGCTTGGGTTAAAAGACGACTCGGTGGCAGATTAATTAAATTAAAGACCTGGCCCGCTTTTATTTAATTTTAGCCCATTAATGTTTTCTTGGGGATTAAGTTGTAAAACCCAATTTTCCCTATTTATATTGTGTATTGTACTTGTAATTCCTCATGAATGAGGCAGAAAGCAATAAAAGTATTATCCTGGTTGCAACCCGTGGACGTAGGTCACATCGACCGAACCACGTTAAATCTCGCGTGTTCATCTTTGTTATTATTTTCTCTCGCAGTTTGATTGTGTTTGTGTGTCGATCTATACCCGGATCCCTAACAAGAGGTATCAGAGCTACGGCTCGTTTCACACGGAAAACACGAATCGTGAAAGAACTAGTAATCTAGGGTTTTGAGAACTGGCAGTCTCGCCGCCATAAACCAAGTTGGTTGCGGATAAAAGAAAAAAGGCAGCAGGTGTTTTTTTTGGGTTTCGTCAATCGAGGAAAAGAGAGCAAAGTAATTATTGTTAGACTTTTGTGGATGTTTTGCATGTAAATCAAGAAGAGAAGAAGGAAAAATATTTCTTTTTTTTGGTTGGGTTCACGTGCGCATGGAAGAAAATAATTCCACAATACATATTATTAATTATTCTTGTGGTTTTGTGTGATTTGTTTTGCATCGCACAAGGTCTTTTGTTTGTCTTTTCTGTGTCAACATAATACCCAGTTCATGAAGAAGGGCCTTTAACCAAATTAATTTTGCTACGGTGTCAGCAAGGGCTTTGTACTCCAATTCGGTTGAAGATCTGGACACCGTTCATTGTTTACGAGCTGTCCACAAGACAAGATTGATCCAAGATAAATGGCAAATCCCCCCGTGGATCGTCTGTCAACCGGGCAGCCTGCCCAATCGGAATCCGAATAGGCCTCAACTGAGTGAGCAAGAGCGGGCTGCCAGTGGACATTAGTGAAAGCTTGTAGAGAGGAGCTGGAGTTGTGACGCAGCAGAAGACCCAAGTTAGTAGTACCTTTTATGTAACGGAGAATACATTTAACAGCAGCCCAATGATTTTTGGTCGGAGCGTGCATAAACTGGCATACCCTGTTCATGGCAAATGCAATATCCAGTCGAGATAATGTGGCATATTGAAGAGAACCAATGATCTGAAGATATTTTGTGGGATCTGAAAATGAAGAGCTGTCATCAATGTTTAAAATTTGAGAAGGGCTCATTGGTGAATCAACTGGCTTACAATCAGAGAGACCCGAACGGTGAAGAATATCCAGTAAGTACCTCCGTTGAGACAAGACAATATTGGGTCCATGGTGTATAACCTCAATGCCCAGAAAATAATTAAGCTGACCCAAGTCTTTGACCGGAAAGGTGGAGCTAAACTATGAATGATACGATCAATGACCTGATCGTTGTTGCCGGTGATGATAATGTAGTCTACATAGACGAGAACATAAATAAGAGTCCCATCTTTATTAAGAATAAACAATGATTGGTCTGTTTTGGAGCCGGAGAAACCTAGCTGGTGAAGAGCAGTAGAGAAACGATTGAACCATGCACGAGGAGCTTGCTTGAGGTCGTACAGAGACTTATGTAATAGACACACATGCTCTGATACCATATAGAACCATATAATTGAAAGTAATAATGATGTAATTGACTGAATAATTATGTTTACAAGGATCTCTATATAAAGAGATAAATATTACAATTAGATGCCCTCTAAAATAGATAAATATAAAATTCACAATCTAACTTGTTCTAACATTGCTCACTTGCCTTTTTTTTAACCTGCATACGGCTGTTGTTTTGAGCTGATCAGAAGGAATAAACACAAGTGTATTGTTAAACTCGTCTGTTTACTATTTTTTTAAGACCGAGGAAAAATGGTAGTGTTCAATAGAACAACACTCAAGTTCAGGCAGCCGGCCACAGTTGTGTTTGGCACTACTTTCAGTCTTGACTTGATTAGTAAACAAATTGTAGTTTGAGATAATGGCTGAGAGCGGAAAACTTCAGATTGAGAAGTTTAATGGGAACGATTTTGGTTGGTGGAAAATGCAAATGGAGGATTTGCTTGTTCAGAAAGACTTGGATGTTGTTTTGGGTGATAACCAGAAAAGATGGAAGCAACTGAGTGGGAAACTTTAGATAAAAAAGCCAAGGCAGTTATTAGGTTATCACTGACAAAGGAAGTTGCGCTCAACATTCTGAAGGAAACTACAGCGAAAGGTATCATGGATGCGTCGTTGGGTCGATGCCCGAGTGGTTAATGGGGACGGACGGTTTTCTTGATTCAAGAGCTTGTTAATACAAAGATGAAAGAGGAAAGTTCAGTTTTAATGCACATCAACAACATGAACTCAATTTTGTCAATACTTGGGTCAGTTGACATCAAATTCGAGGATGAGGTTCAGGCTCTACTACTGTTATCATCATTGCCTGATAGCTGGGCTAGTACTGTTACAGCGATTACTAGTTCCACCAGTGTGTTCACTTTAAAAGGGATTCAGGATATTATTATGGGCGAAGACATCAGATGAAGAAATTTAGGTGAATCATCAAGTGAATTACTGAATGTTGACAGAGGAAGAAAGAATAACAGAGGTAGTGGGAGCAAGAACAGGAAAAGGAGTCGGTCTAGGGCTCGAAATGATGTGGCATGTTGGAACTATAAACAGATGGGACACTTCAGGAATCGGTGTCCGAATGATAAAAAAGAAGTCAACACTGCAGCAGACTACTCAGATGATGATGCTTTAATTCGTAGTGTGAAGAGTAGTGTGGATTCCTGGGTCATGGATTCTGGGGCTTCGTTTCATGCTACCCACGCCAGCGAAGCCTTGTAGAATCTAAAAGAAGGTGATTTTGGTAAGGTAAAACTGGCGAACATTGATGTTCTTGATGTTATGGGCATGGGTGACATGGATTTAGTTACTTCAGTTGATTCATGGACTTTGAAAGATGTCAGGGTGATTCCTGATTTATTTGAAGAAACAGTTGATTTCTATCGGTTAGTTGGATGAACAGGGACATGAGGTTAAGTTCGGGAATAAGTAGTGGAAAGTTGTTAAAGGAAATCTTATCATTGCTCGTGGAAAGAAAATGGGTTCATTGTATATGGTCAGTTTACCGCCCGGAGGAAGTGACGTTCCAGTTTGGAAGAAGACTAAAATCCAGTTCACAGAATCTCATAGGCATGAGAAGTTTTGCTTTGCAAGTAAAAAACCTAGAGTCACAGAAAAGATTCAGAGTGAATGTGCATGGAAAAGTTCAAGTAAACCGGTTAGAGGATTTCGTGACAGTGGGAGCACGTGTCGTGCTTCAGTTTCAGTTTCTAGATGACAGTGGGTTAAAAGAACTAATATTCCATCTGATAAAATCTCTACAGATAATTACTTGCTAAATATGGAGTGTTTGTTCTCAAGGTGTTCCGGGATCTGGCAGTTTGTTTCAGTGGGAGCCGATAGTGACGAAGAAAAGGTCAGGAGCAGATACAGCCATGACTGATGTGTCAGGCCTTCAGGTTAACTGATAAGAAGGTCGCTGCAACCAGGAAGACGAGGAAGATTACAAGAGGTACAAATGTTTACATCGGAAGGCAGTTTGAAGATGATCAAGCCTCCAAGTGGAAGATTGTTAGGTTTGTGGAGTCTTGATTTGGGCTTGGGTTAAAAGACAACTCAGTGGCAAATTAATTAAAAACTTGGCCCGTTTTTATTTAATTTTAGCCCATTAATGTTTTCTTGAGGATTAAGTTGTAAACCCTAATTTTCCCTATTTATATTGTTTATTGTACTTGTAATTCCTCACGAGTGAGGCAAAAAACAATAAAAGTATTATCCTGGTTGCAGCCCGTGGACGTAGGTCACATCGACCGAACCACGTTAAATCTCGCGTGTTCATCTTTGTTATTATTTTCTCTCGCAGTTGATTATGTTTGTGTGTCGATCTACACCCAGATTCCTAACAATTGTATTTTCAATTGCAACTCAAATACATTAAACCCACTAACAAACCCCTCATCAGGTTAAAACAACATATTGTTTATGTTTTCCCTCTCAAGATTAAAGAATAACATACCAAAACAGTTAGAAACCGCATTAATACACGAATCTTGTTGCAACCCCCGGAGTCCAGCGCATCCTGCAAATAGTCAAGACGATTAATCACAGCAATCCCAGCTACTGCACAATAACTTAAAATGTTGATATATTATCTGATATAAACAATCAAATAATACAAATTGCTTACTCACCTGCAAACTCTTTTGAGTACTCTCCAATATTTTCTTCACAAATTCTTCATTTTCCAAGTTCAACAGCCCAATCTAATAACCAAAAAAAGACAATATATCTTACAGAAACCCTCAATAGTTCATAACCAATAAAGTAAAAAAGATAAAGTAAACATAACCTACCAGTGTCCCATACAGAGGAATCTTGTGAGGCAATTGCTCTGAACACTGAAGCAGAAACTGTCAACACACATACAAACGTATCATTAACCGTTAACCACCACAACAAGCCCACACACCCATTCAAAAACAAGAATCACAAAACAGTAAATAGCAAATCACATTCAAGATTTCATCTTCAGAATGATCTAGCTCTCTCCGAACAGCACCAAAGCAGGCATCCTGCAACAAAGATCGAAATTAGGGTTTATATCATATGGGTTCTTCGTAAAAGGGGAAAAAAGATTAGGGTTTTAGAAATTGAATCGATTGAGAAAGAAAGAACTTACAATGTGGTCTTTGAAATCGATTACTCCACCGTATTCAGGTGATTTTTCACCGATTCTCAAGATTAGGGTCCTCCAACTACTCATATTGGAAGATTGATAACAGATTGAAGGAATACAGAGAGCGTAAGAACACTGTGTGTTGTGTAGTAAGGGTTTATTCGAGTCGACTAGCCCTACGGGCTATGACTACTCGCTCCGGTTGTGGGGTGTGCTCTGGACCGGCTTTGTTTGGTAAACCGGGTTTGTCTGGTAAACCGGCTTTGTTTGGTAAACCGGGTTTCGAGTTGCATTAATATGTATGGTCTTTTGTTTTAACTAGCATGTTTTACCAGTAATCTACAGTGGATCGGTTTAAGAATTAGTATATAAAATGTAGATAGAAATAAACATATTGTAAAGATGTTTAGGACTAATGTTACGTGTTGTGAAGATAATCGTAAAGTATGATAAGTAAAATTTAAAATAAACCAAAAAGAAAAAGAAATGACGGATTAAAAAGACATGTGTTAGCTCCAGATTAGTTCATTGTGTTACTGAACACTCACAAACCGACATTAGTTTTTAATAGTTATTATAATGTCAGATAAAACACAAATGTTGATCATATCAAAATTAAAATTGTTATCTAAAATATTAGAAACAGATTTTAGTGATAATTATACGACTTAGATTGCTATTGGCAATGAAAATGAAAATCAAAAGTGTTTTTGGTTATACTATAGGTTGAAATAATACTTTGAAATATTAATTTTCAAAACACCGTTGAAATATATAGATTTAGTAAAGTGGCAACATTTGATTTTGTTATTCAACACTACTCTTAAGCTGTAAAATTTACTTTATTAGTTGTCTGATGTGAATAATGGCATTTTAAATATTTAGAAGTTTATAGTTGTTTTGTACACCTTATAATTATTGGCGAAGCTTTTAAGGTGCCCGAGATTTATGCGTGTTTCGCTCGGAAGTAGAAATTTATATGTATTTCGCCGAAAAATTTTATATGCATTGAGTAACAAATCCTTTATCGTATGGTTACATAGTTAAACACTCAATATAGATGAATATCACTAAACACACACACGTGATGTAACACTCCTTGAGGTAGATTTTAAGTGACACATACACATGTCCTCGTATAAAATGTTAAACATTTTCATCATTCGAGGTCTGATGTCATGATATGTGTTTCTCGAACACAAAGTGGTGATGGACATGTGACTTCATAGTGTGAAACGAAACACTTTATTTACATCAATTTCAATTGCATGTGTTCCTTGCCATCTGTGTTTATCTATAACTTTGGCAATCCTTTTCACATCCATCAACTTAACTTACATATTCTATTAGTGTACCTTCGTCTGAAACAAAGCTATGGAATCACAATCTTGATTAGGAATCAAAACTAAGAACAATTGAAACAAGAATTGATATGTGAAAATGAATTTCTGGTGGTACCTACTAATCCCAGCTCCCTAGTTTTATAACAGCAATTCAAACCAACGGTTACAACTCCTAACAACTATGTTACACATTATACCCTTCTAGTCTAAACATTTACAATTTTGACCTTCTAAAAGTCAACATAGTTGACACAACTATATACATGAATTGGAATTAATCCAACATTCTCCCCCCTTAATTCCAATACACCTCATCCAAATCTTCTACACCAATCATACTCCTCATCTCAGCAAACTTCATTCTTGATAATGGTTTAGTGAATATATCACCCTTTTGAAGATTTCCACAAACAAACTCCACTTGAATTTTGTTCTTTTCTATGCAATCTCTAATGAAATAGTATTTAGGCTCTATGTGCTTCGACCTACCATGAAACACAAGATCTTTCATCAAAGCCAATGCTGACCTGTTATCCACCTTTAACACAACTATTTGCTGATCTTGACTTAGCAACTCACTTATCAAACCTTGCAACCAAATACCTTGACAAGCAGCTGTTGTTGCAGCCATAAATTCTGCTTTATAACTGGACAATGCTACTGTCTGCTACTTCTGTGAACTCCAGGATATAGGACAGTTGTTATAATAGAACACATTCCCGGAAGTGCATTTACCATCTCCATCACCAACAGCATAGTTGTTGTCACTATAACCAATCAAACCATTACTATTGATCCTGTTATACCTTATGCCATAATGCACAGTTCCCTTAACATATCTGATCATATACTTGACTGCTTTCATATGTTCTAACTTTGGACTTTGCATGAATCTGCTCAAATACCCTACAGCATACATCAAATCAGGTCTAGTATGTGTAAGATACCTAAGTGATCCAATTAGCTTCCTGTAGACAGTTGCATCAGCTTCAACACCTTGACTTAAAGACCCCAATTTCAGTCCAGGTTCCATTGGTATCTTGGCTTCATTACACTCTTGCAATCCAGCAATCCCAATTATTTTCTGTGCATACCTTGACTGTTTCACAAAAATTCCTTCCTTCCTTTGTGAAACTTCAATTCCCAAGTAATAACTAAGAGACCCAAGATCAGTCATCTCAAACCTCTCTTTCATTTCCTGCTTGAACCTTTCCACTTCTTGTAGATCACTTCCTGCAACAATCATATCATCTACATACACTCCAACCACTATATGAGCACTTGAACTTGATCTCATATACACAGCTGCTTCCCTTTGACATCTACTGAACTTGAGACCCTTCATGACTTCATCTAAACACTTATTCCATGTTCTGGGTGCTTGCTTTAGGCCATACAGAGCCTTTTGCAGCTTATAAATCTTTTGTTCAGCTCCACTTATCTCATAACCTTATGGCTGAATGACACACACATCTTCCTTTAGGACTCCATTCAAAAATGCAGCCTTAACGTCTAGATGATGCACTTTCCAATCTAGTTTTGCTGGCATAGCAAGTATCAGCCTTATTGTCTCCATTCTGGCAACATGAGCAAATACATCTTCAAAATCAATCCCAAACTGTTGTACATACCCCTTAGCCACCAACCTGGCCTTATGTCTTGTGCCAGCAGCATCCTTTTTGACTTTATACAACCATTTCAGCCCAATTGGCTTCACACCAGGCGGTAAGTCCACCAATTCCCAAGTGTTGTTTCTCTCAATAGCATTCACCTCTTCATTCATTGCATCTCTACATGCTTCCACTTTCACTGCCTCTTCAAACTTCAACAAAGAGGCTTCATTTATCATCAGCAAGTCTTCTTGAACCTCTTCTGGATTGCTTGACCCAGGCTCAGTTGATTCTGTTAACACAAAATCATTAAATCTTGCTGGTCTCACCACATGTCTTCTTGACCTTCTTAACATGGGTTGTTGTTGTTCATGTAAACTTGTTCTGTGAGTTTTCGAAGCCATTTCATCAGCATCCGAAGTCATTTCATTTGCTTCCGAAGCCATTTCTTCAGTTTCCGAAGTCATTCCTGTCACACCCCAACCTTGACGGCGGAAACGTCGAGGTGCGAGGGTTAAGATTGTTCACAGCCACATAACGCTATGTTAAAGTATAAAATGCCATTAATCAATTGTTTTCAATCACCACATACATCAATGTCTCAAAATAAATCAAACAAAAACAAGAATTCAATCGTCTTTATTAAGCCTAGGTCCATGATCTAGGTTTATGCATTCCTTCAATCATTGCTAAGCTTGCACATTACCTGAAACATGTTGAAAATAAAGTCAACTAAC
>BJCO01800127.1:0-13887 GCA_018326465.1 Flaveria floridana
ACTAACGACGTTAAATAATTCAGTTAACTTTTTATAAAATGACGAAATTACCCTTGCTACAATTTAATGGGACCATCCACGTCATCATCTTCTTCTCCTTTGACCACCACAAACTCCCTTTCTCTCTCTCTCTTTCTTGTGAATGTGCATAGTGTACACGTGTGTGTTTATTATATATGCAAGAAACAGAGAGGCGTCCATTGCCATACACACACAATGCAAAGGACCACCGGAAATTTCTTCCGGCGACTAGAGTTACCTGAACAAAAATCTCTCTTCGACGGGGTTCTCTTCCCGGTGGTTTTATCCCCGACCACTAACACTGATATCACCGTCTTTGAAGATGCTATCAGAGCTGAAAAGCCATGGTTGGAGTCTCTTCTTCAGAAAAGTGGTGTTATTCTCTTCCGAGGCTTCCCATCTCCTTTCGACTTCACCGACGTCATTGAAGCTTTCGGATTCCCGTAAGCACACTACGTTGGCGGTCGAGCCCCTCGAACCAAAGTGGTTGGCCGGGTTTACACCGTGAATGAAAGCCACCTCCACCTCCGCCACCGCCACCTACCATACGCTCTGTATCTTCCTTATCTCTAACCTTCATCTCTCCATACGCTCAAGCTTGCTCTAACAGACCCCGTAAAAACCCTAACCCTAGAAGATCAAACAGCATTAAAACGCCGCCGCTCTCCTACGTCTCCGGCGGCCAAGCGACCACCTTCACCCGTTTACCCCCCAAAGACGACTTCTTCATCCCCTCAGAATCCCCCTCAGAAATCAAGCTTTCCGATTTAGTAGCACCAACACACAAACAAAACAAACCCTCTTCTAATAGGATTGGAGATGATGATGCGGATGATCGGATGATGAATTGAAAGAAGATGATGAGTTTGTTGCAGAGGAATTAGGGTTTGCAGAGGAATGAGTTCGTGCCGCTAGGAGGTCCGTCGGGGTGGGCATGGGCAGGAAGGGGTAGGCATGGGCAGGGGAGCAAGATGAATGGGGCGAAAGGGGAGGATGTCGTGGTGAAGGTGCCGCCAGGGACGGTGGTTCGGGTGGTGGGTGGCGGAGGTGGCAGTGGCGGTGGCGGTGGCGGCGACGGTGGTGGCGGTGGACGGGTGGTGGGTGGGTGGACGGGTGGTGGACGGGTGGTGGGTGGGTGATGGAGGTGTTGACTCCAGCTAGAGAGAAAAAAGTGGTAGTGGGTTAGGGGTTTTTATATTGTGTAGTGGTTGATTTAAGGGGATTTTTGTCATTTTATAAAAAGTTAACAGAATAATTTAATGATGTTAGTGTTTTGGATTCAAATGGGAACAAAAATGAAACGTTAGGGTGTATATGAGGATTTTTAAACTGTATGGGATGCAAATGCTTAAAATCACCAAACCTCGAGGATGCAAATGGTAATTTACTCTTTAAAATATTATAAAATAAACTCAAGCCCAATATTCTCGTCTTCTTCAGAGAGAATCCCAGCGATCGAGCCCTTCACCCATCTTCTTATTCTCTCTGTCGTAGTCCGGCGACAGTTTTAGTTCTCCCTTCCCCTTCGCAGACTCGACGAACGCAATCCCGGATACCCGTTCGTCGACAGCAGTCAACTCCGATGAGTCCCTGCTTGATTTCACTCTCTAGGTATGTTACTAGTTCTCGGTTTAAATGGTTATGGTGTGGTGGTCGTGGGTTACGAGTGAGGGTGGTTATGACAGTCGGGTCGTAACCGGTTATGACTCTCAATGGTTTAATATGTTATTCATGAGGGTGGTTACGACAGTCGGGTCGCAGTCGGGTTGTGATGTGCGTGACCCGTGCGTGTTCATATATATGTTCCGGTTGTATATGCCTATGTAGTGTGTGTGTTGTGCAGCCATGTTTGAATGGGTTTCCCCATGTGTGTGTGTATGTGTTCTTCATGATGTGTGTGTGTGTATCATGGTATGCGTGCGGAAGTTTTGGTTGGAAATTACACATGTATGTATGCGTTTGATTTATCATGGTGATGGAACAGTGGGTTTAGGCAAGTATGATCACATTAGTTTGTATGTGTATTTGAATGAGTATATGAGTGTGTGTTTGATATACAAACCTATATATATTATATGCATGTTATTGGTGTGTGTTCTAGATGACATATATTATATGCATGTGTGTGTTGTACGTAATATGTATATATTACATGGGTGAGTGTGTGGAACATATATTATATACATACGTATGGAATATATGTGTTATACATTATGTTCTATGCATGAGTGTTTATATATAACTGATGTGCTCCAAATTATACATATAAAACACATCAATTGCACATCAATTATCTCAGAAACTCTTACTGAAAATGATGATTTGATACTTAAATTATTCATATTGTGTTTTTAGGCTTGGAAAAGACCAAGATGAACAAAAGGAGCTTAAAAAGGAAAAAATTGAAGAAAACCAAGCTTCGGAATTCAATCATGGGGTAGTGTCTCATGAGGCACACCCCCATGCCCAGCCTGAAACACACCCCGTGCTAAATTCAACACACCCTCGTGTGTGTCAGTCTGATAGGACAAAAAGTACGGTTCCCCGACCCGAGGCACGGGGGCGTGCCCCAGGAGGCACGAGGGTGTGCCCCAGGAGGCACGGGGCCATGCCCCACCACAAACACGGGGTCGCGCCCCATTAAACACGGGGTCATGCCCGACAACATCTGAGTATACGAGCCGACCAACTTTTGCGTATATTGTACTAGCACGGGGTCGTGCTTAAACACTCCAGAAAAGCCTATAAATAGGACTTCATTTGCAACTTTGAGAGGAGCTTTTGTGAGGTGAAGTTCTGGTGTTCCCTCTCAGGAACCCAGCCTTTGGAGGTCCTTAGAAGGATTTGGAGATCCATTCAACACTTAGAAGAAGCTCGAGATCCTTTAACATCATTCATAGTGAATCACCGGTTTGATTGTTCTAATTTATCGATGATTTCATTACTATCTTCTATCTTTGTTGTTATGTTCAAGCTCATTATGAGCTAAACTTCATTTGTTATTCTAATTTAGTGAAACTTTATGTAATTTTTGATGAACTAATGGTGTGATATATATTGTGTTAATGTTATGGTGGTCTTGGGAAAACTTTCGATGGATAACACCTGCATTTGAATAGAAAGTTATAAACTTATGATTTGTAATTGTGATTGTCATACATGGTTGAAAAAAGTATGATCAACTTTTATTCGTGAAACCGGTCTTCATAATAAATCCATGGCTAATTAACTAGAGATTGTTATTAGAAATTATATCACCTTAACTTTCTGATCATTTACGGGTTCCCTTTTATTAGTCTGAGAAATCTACAGTAATTGTTATGGTTTTCTAAAATTAATGGTATATTAGAAAGGAACTTGATCAACTCCCTTCTTACATTAAGTTATGTTTTCAGAAATCGTATGTCGAAAAGGTCACAAAGATTTACCTACATTACTAGGGCTTTGACCTAAGCAGCAAAATTTAAACCTAACGTGGTCCTAGTCACTACGGAGCGAATAGACAAGAAATCGTGTCAGCTCACATTTATAAACATTAATACAATTACTTTAATTAATATCTTTAATCACATCACCAATTCATCACAATTACATAAGTGTAGTCTAAATTAGGATAACAGTCTTACTTTACTGAAAGAATCATCAAAAGTCTCAATCTATATTTATATATCTTTATTTATTATTATTTTGTTTAACTTATCATTTTTTAAGTCAAAATTGATAGTCAATTATGAGGGTTGTTGAGTAGACTTAGTGTGTCCGCGGATTGATACTTGTTTCTTACCAATACTATATTACCTCATGACAGGTACACTTGTCTTTTGTGTGTATAGTTTAGTACTAGTAATAACCAATTAAAACTGAATCTGTGCGAAAAACCTTTTTATCAAAATATATATACTATCCGCATGCATCAATAACATATATATTGTATATGTAGGTTATTTATAGCCTACAAATATGTACCGTAAGAGTGTGTTAAAAGTAATACATATCACGTGGTGACTAAATTTATACATAAATTATCATGAGTGTGTCAAGTATAGGTTTTATTATAAATAGGTCATGTAACTAAAGTGTACTTTATACGTGATAACCGGGTCCTTTTCATCGAGTGAGGGTTGTGCTTGACTGTGTTACTTGTGAATGGGGAAATATCGATAATCATTGCCGTAAGCAAACCGTGGAACGCGAAACCATAAAATTTTTACTTTAAATATTTAATAATTAATGCTAATTATTTACTAAATGAAATCCAGGTTAATCCAAACCCTAATAATTTATGATTGCATTTACTCGTTGTTGTGCATAGAATATGAGTTCTCACGGCCCCGTTTTATATTTTTTCCTTTTCGGGGGAGAAGACATGCAAATACTATTTTTGTTAAGGTTGCCAGTATTATTGATATCATCTGCTACGTTAGTGTAGACACATTTGAAAGTCCTTACAGTATTAAACCGTTAGTGATGGGATTAGTGAGGTAATTCGGAGTAGTACTATTGGGTTTGACAAACCCCGTCCGGGCTAGTCACGCTAGCTTGATTGAAGGTCGAACGAGTGCGTAATTGACCTAACATTTGTCACAGTCTGTGATAGACATGGCAGAAAGGCATAAAAACACACACAGTCAGCTCCGGTTTGAAACGCTAAATAACTTGTTTATAGGCTAGCTACTATCGATATGTTTTATATACTAAACCATATGAAACACTTTTTGACACATTACTTGTTGTTTAAACCTGTGGACTCACCAACTCTATGTTGACACATTTTAGTATGTTTTCTCAGGTCACAGGAACGCACAAGTTTAGGAACTCAACTAGGGATGCAATCATGGCATGCATTACAACTCAATCAGTTTATTTTGTCAAACATTATTAACTTTTATGGATTCAACGCATGTTGACATGGTTTATCGTTGACTTACTGTTTTCAAATCGCTCCCGTATTTATGAAACATTTATGGTTGATTTAAAAGTCTAATTTCTTAATGTGATGTTTTGTAATTATCAAGTCTGGTGTAACTAGTGCTATCTGAGATCCTGGTGTGTCACACGTCTGACAGTAAAACCCCGTTAACGGATTTTGAGGGTGTCACAAATTGGTATCAGAGCCCCAGTTATAGCAAACTAAAATGAGCATTCATATGGATTGCATTTTAGATTATAGCTAGATTGCATTAGTTACACACACGTAGATTACTGAGGTTTACTTGCTTGGTGTATTACTTGCTCGGACTCATTTTTGAGACGTGGACTACAGACATGGCGTCTTCATCATGAGCCTTAGGTAAGAGACCAGCGCATTCTGAGTCACCTACTCCCCTTATACCTGATAGAGGACCTGACTGGCCTCGACTTCCTTACCCTGATGAGGAGATGGACTGGGATCAGCCATTTGCGATACCTGAGTGTGACACTGTTCTACTTACATATGTCGTATGCCTACAGTGAGCACGTTCCAACCCTACCTACTACTAGACCTAGGACTAGGTCAGCGGCCACCTCTATGGAATCTACCCTTCTTCCTTGTGATGTTCCCCTCGAGCGAGCTGTTGCAACACTGGTCGCTACACTAGACACTAAGCGACTGCGCATCAGAGGACTCACTGATGAGTACTCTTCTTTATGATATGACATGAAACAGCTACACTTGCAGGTGGAGACACTCTAGGAGCTACTATCGATGTCTATTCCTGGGCATTATAATTTGGCTGTGAGTGTGATGAATGAATAAGATCATCACAAATTTAGGAATGAATGAGAGACTAACTGGAATGGAGGCGCAATTTGCTGCACTCCAGATTACAGATGACCTAGTACCAAAGGAAGATTCTAAAGAAGACCTAGAGGAAGAACCAGAAGAGGCAACTCACATTATTAAGGTATGTAAACTGGGATTATTTGGACATGAGTTAGATATAGATCTGATGCCTGTCACACTTGGTAGCTTTGATGCGGTTGTTGTATGGACTGGTTATCCAAGAACCAAGATGAGATCATCTGTTGTGAGAAGGTCGTCCGTGTACCACGTCCTAGTGGTGAAGTTTTGTCAGTTCAGGGCGAGAAGGGTGGTACAATCTCTGGAATCATCTCTTACATGAAAGCCTAAAAGTGCTTACGCAAGGGTTATAGTGTTATATAACTTTCCTCGCTATGGTCACTAAGAAAGAAACCGAGAAAATGAAGATTGAAGAAATTCACATTGTACATGATTATCCCAAGGGTTTCCTTGAAGATCTACCTGGTCTCCCACTGCATCACCAGGTCGAGTTCCAGAATGATTTGGTACCTGGAGCCGCACCTTTCGGGAGGGCAGCGTACAGATTAGCTCTGAATGAGATACAAGAGTTGTCTACGCAATTAAAGGAACTATTGGATAAAGGATTTATCAGACCTAGCTCATCATCATGGGGAGCCCCAGTTTTGTTTGTCAGGAAGAAGGATGGAACCTTTCATATGTGTATTGACTATTAGGAATTGAACAAAGTGACGATTAAGAATCGTTATCCTCTTTCGCGTATTGATGATTTGTTCGATCAGCTTCAAGGGTCGAGTTTTTATTCCAAGATAGAGATGAGGTCGGGATATCACCAACTAAGTGTTTGAGATGAGGAAATTTCAAAGACAACATTCAGAACTATATATGGTCACTACGAGTTTTTGGTTATGCCATTTGGGTTGACCAACGCGCCAGTGGTTTTCATGGACCTTATGAATCGAGTGTGCAAACCCTATTTGGACAAGTTTGGTATTGTCTTTATCGCTGCCATTCTTATTTACTCAAAGAATAAGGAAGAACATGAGGAACACCTTAGACTGATCTTGAAGCTACTGAAACGAGAACAATTGTATGCTAAGTTTTCAAAGTGTGACTTCTGGATGCGAGAATTCCAATTCTTGGGTCATGTGGTCAATGAGAAGGGAATACATGCTGACCCGACAAATATAAAAGTCATCAAGAACTGGGCTACGCCTAAGACTCCGATTGACGTATGACTGTTTCTTGGGTTGGCTAGCTATTATCGGAGATTCATTGAAGGGTTTTTGAAAATTGTTCAACCTCTCACGGCGTTAACTAATAAAGGCACTACATGCAATTGGGGTGACAAACAGAAATACACATTTCAATTTCTGAAATAGAAACTCTGTACGACACCGATTCTATCTCTGCCTGAGTGAACAGATGATTTTGTGGTTTATTGTGATGCTTCCATTCAAGGTCTCGGTTATGTGCTAATACAACGCAAGAAGGTAATCACATATGCTTCCCGCCAAGTAAAAGTTCATGAGAAGAACTACATGACACATGATTTAGAATTGGGATCTATTGTATTTGCACTCAAGATATGGAGACATTACTTGTACGATACCAAACATGAGAGCTGATATTGCCACCTACGTAAGTAGATTCCTAACCTGCTCTAAGGTTAAGGTGGAGTATCAAAGGCCATCCAGTTTACTTCAGCAACTGAAAATTTCAGTGTGGAAATAGGAGATTTTGATAGACTTTGTCACAAAGTTACTTAGGACTCCCAGCGGATGCGATACCATTTGGGTGATTGTAGATCGCTGGACGAAAACCGCGCATTTCCTGGCAATCCGAGAGACTGACCGAATGGAAAAGTTGACTCGTATTTACCTAAGGGAAATAGTCTCACGACACGGTGTGCCAATTTCCATTATCTCTGATCGTGACACTCGATTCACTTCTTATTTCTGGCAATCTTTACAACGATCATTGGTAACGTGCCTGGATATGAGCACTGCGTATCACCCGCAAACCGATAGTCAAAGTGGGCGTACGATCCAGACACTAGAAGACATGTTGCGTGCCTGTGTGATTGATTTTGGAAATAGCTAGGAAACTCACTTACCATTAGTTAAGTTCTCCTATAATAATAGTTACCACACCTCAATCAAGAATACTCCATTTGAGGCATTGTGTGGACTTAAGTGTCGATCGCCTATTTGTTAGGCAGAAGTTGGAGAAAGCCAATTTACGGGTCCTGAGCTTGTGCATGAGACTACTGATAAGATTGTGTAAATTCAAAACCATATGGCAGCGGCATGTGATAGACAGAAGAGCTACGCTGATAAACGTTGTAAACCATTGGAGTTTAAGGTTGGTGACAAGGTACTCCTAAAAGACTCACCTTGGAAAGGTGTAATACGCATTGGAAAGCATGGAAAACTAAACCCTAGATACGTTGGGACATTTGATATTTTATCAAACGGGTCTGTCACATTACTTATTGTTTAAACCTGTGAATTTACCAACTCTATGTTGACACATTTTAGCATGTTTTCTTAGGTCGTAAGAACGCACAAGGTTAGGAACTCAACTAGGGATGCATTCATGACATGGATTATAACTCAATCAGTTTATTTTGTCAAACATTATTTACTTTTATGGTTTAAACGCATGTTGACATGATTTATCGTTGACTTACTGTTTTTCAAATCGCTTCCACAAGTATGAAACATTTATGGTTGATTTAAAAGTTTGATATCTTAATGTGATGTTTTGTAATTATCGAGTCTGGTGTAATTGTTGCTATCTGAGATCCTGATGTGTCACACGACTGATGGTAAAACCCCGTTAGCGGATTTTGAGGGTGTGACACAATATTATTCTTTAAAAAATTAACCATAAAAACACGCGTTTTTTTATTTTTAAAATGCCTATAATTTTGATGCATAAAAAATAAAGTTTTTATCATAAAATTTCAGGTCATTGTGTAATATTTCTCAGTTAATTGTGTAATATTCGAAAACTCATTATGTTATATCATGTTATTATGTAATATTAATTAGATCATTATAGGTAATATTGACTATTTTGGTATGCTTCATGTTTTTTAAATGATGATTTTCAAATAACACAATGCTAAAAATGTAAAGTTTTTACGTTTTCAGTTGATTTTGTAATATTGATCAGGTCGTTGTGTAATCCTTATCAAACAGTTCATTATGTTTATTTCTAATTATCAAGTCTAGTGCTAGTCATTATGGCTAATGTTAACCATTGTGTTTTTTAAAATGGTGATCTTCAAATAACAAAATTCTGAAAATGTAACTTTTTTATGTTTTTTTCAGTTTATTGTGTAATTCTGATCACGTCATTGTGTAATTCTCGTCAACCAACTCATTGTGTCTATTGCTAATCATCGAGTCTAGTGTTTGTCATTGTGTTACCATTGTGTCTAATGTTGACTATTGTGTTATGCATTGATGCTCAAATGACACAATGCTAAAAATATATTTTTTATGTTTTTTTAGTTCATTATGTAATCCTAATAATGTCATTTTGTAATTCTCGTCAAAGCAGTTCATTATGTCTATTGTTAATTATCGAGTCTAGTGCTGGTTATTATGTACCCATTGTGTATAATGTTGACTATTGTGTTATGTATTGTGTTTTTAAAATGATATTTTTCGAATAACACAATAATAATAAACGTAAACTTTTTATGTTTCAAATTCATTGTGTATTTATCATAAGATAATTGCGTAATCTTCATCAATTCGAAGATTAAAAATGATCTAACGAAATTACACAATAAGTTTTGTTTTCTTATATTAACAAATGATCTAACATTTTAAAAATTAAAAAATACTCGTTTTTATGCTGTAATATTTTAAAAAAAAGTCATATGTAAAAGTTATGAATGTTAAAAAAACGAAACTTGAAAAATGAAAACATTATCAATTTTGTCCTCAACCTAATTTTGATTAAAAACATACGTTTCAACATCTTAATCATTTTTTTACTTTTTAGTTTATAAAATTTTGTATTTGAAACTTTTCCAAATATCAATCAACAAATTTAGATTATTATTTATGTTATATGTTATATATATTATACTAGTTTTAACAAACCCGTGTAATACACATGTTGAAAATATAAAACAACATAATTCATACATGTATAAATATTTCGTATGATTAAGTTAAGTTTTACTATAACAATAAAAAATAAAAAGTTACATTTATAAATTATAAATATTTAAATACTTTTTTAAATATTATAATATATAATTGACTTATGTAAAATTAAAATTAGTTGTCTTAAAATCGCAACAACCTAAAATAAATAAATATATCAATAAATATTTTTTTTCTCTTTAGTTTTTTTAAATTGGATCTTATTTAGTTACAAAAACATGTATAGTTCAAAAAATGTGATTACACAATTAAGTTAATAATATAAAAAATTAAATTTAAAACAAAACAAATTATTAGACCATGACCAATGAAAAGACCTTAAAAATCAAAAAAACATTTTTTTCCTCCACATCACCTTCCCCATCTCTCTCCTCTCTCCTCCATTCCTCTCATATATTCAAAACTCAATGTTTTTAGAGATGAATTTTTTCATCTTCTCTTTCCTCCACATCACATTCTCTTTCCTTAAAAACACTAAAACATCTCTATTGGAGATGCTCTTACTATTAATTAAGTTTCTTAAAATAAAAAACTTGACTAAAATAATGTATTAGTTTAGGCGGAAAATTTATTTTGAGCAGTAACATGAGAGTGATATGTGTCATTCTAGTTACTATTTTATTATATAGTATAGATACTCTTTTGATTACGTGTTTAAATATTGATATTTTTTAAAGATATTATTTGAATTGAGATTAAAATCAAGCATTAAATTAATCATTTTAGTCAGCCTGCCAAAAATAAAAATTAAATCTTTCAGCCCGTATTCAATTAAAAAGAATTTGAAAAAACAGAACCTCCTTTACTTTACCTATGTTACAAAAAAGTGTGGCTTTACATCCTTCTTTGGAAACAAGTTTAATATCTATACTTGCCTTTGTTTCAAACACAAGTGATGCCGTCTTTAATCCCGCTACTAAAAGTATGTTTTTGATAAAAATTAATTAGTAAATTAATATTAATTTATATCTTTGTAATACTATATAACTAAATATTGTAAACTAAATGAAGATGATAAGTTTACATTCTATAGTGTGTCTATGCGAGCATGAATCTCGGTCCCTTTAAATTTTACTATGTTGAATCCACCGCAATTGTGTTAAATCTACCCCACTTAAGATATCATAAAATCATATAAGGAAAATAAATAGAGTAGTTATTTTTAGGTGTGACATATATTATAGGAATTATGTTAGTTTAACGTGTATTATTCAGAGTAAATAAATAAAAAGTTAAATAGTTAGTAATAAAAGATATGAATTATAAACCAATATTTTGAGATAAGATATGATTCGTATGAGTAAGAAAAACGATAATATTTTTATACCTTTTCTTTATAATTTTATTGTTTTTTAAAAAAGTCTTTTTTAAAATTTTGTTTCAAAACCAACTGTTTTTTTTTAAATAGAGTCATTTTTTTAAATTTCATTATTATAACTTTGAATTCTTATTATTTTTATTTCAATTTTTTTAATGCAGGTTAAAAAATATTTTGTATATTTAAAAAAGTTTGATGTTTTAGAAAAATGTTTTTTTATAAAAAGTTTGTTTCTCTGAAAAATATTGAATTTTCAACAGACAACATATAATTCTCATTAAATATTATTTTAGGAAAACTATAATTTTATAGGTTTAGAAGGATTATGTACAATTGGCTCAAATCTACAAGTATATTAATAATTTAAAACTAGTATATAACGCATATAGTTTTATAAAATAATAAACCCATGAACTCATCTTTATATAACCAGGTTGGTATACAGTGTATCACATGAGTTTAAATAAATAAAATATTAAGTAATTATTATTGATGATTAATGAATTACAAACTATTATTTAAGGTAAGATATGATCGATATTATGTGTAAGCAATTACTTTAAATAATAAAACAATAGCAACGCTTTTGTTTTCTAAAAGAAATTGTTTTTTTATAATTTTATTTATAGCCAACTTTTATAAAAAATGTACTTTTTTGTTATGAAAGTGAAAAATACCAGTAATTGCTAAATCTTAGATTTGAAATACAAGCGCCCCTTTATTTTATGACCCATAACGAAAAAGGTGTGGGTTCTGAGATTCTGTTTACAATCTCGCCATTTCTTGTCCAATGAAAGTGAAACCACATGACCAAGCGTAAAATTACCATTCTGGTCTTCGGAACTAAAGGTATTTACAAACTTATACTATCATTTAAAATGTTCTATCTTTATACAAGTGAATATAAAAATATATTTCTATATTGTATATACTTTAAAACCCAAACAGAACATCCTTAAAGCATCATATACAATCTCGTAAAGCATAAGTCCTCCACCGCCTTCTTCCTCTACATACTACAAAGCATCGCCTCCATCCTTCTTACATCTCTATCCTCACGCAAGTTCTTCCACTGCCTTCTCCTTCATCGACCTCACGCAAGTTCTTACATCTCTATCCTTCTTACATCGCCTCCACCGCCTTCTTCCTCGGTTACTTTCAGAGGTCTAGCGTCAAAGAGTTCATCGTCTTTGTGGGTCGTACAGTCGCCAAACGCATCCCTCCATCCCAACGTCAATCTGTTCAGCACGAAGGTAGCGTTTTTCATCATCATGTTTCTTCCATTTTGTTTATGTTCTGTTGTTTATTGTTCGGTTGATGTTTGTGTTTTGTGACTTTGGTAGTTGAATCGGATCTGAGGTTATCTTTGATCGGGTTGAGTTATATGATAAGATTGGGTTGATTTACTTTTTTGGGTGTGATTGAGATGAATCTCTTTACGAGTTCAGTTTGTTCTATTGGAGCATATGAAAAAGGAAATTACCATCAAAGGATTTTACTTCAATTTCAAGTTCAAGTTTAGTTTCTGATTTGTTGTTGAATTTTTTGGTGGATTACTATTTCAATTTCAGTTTCGTGAATTCACTATTCGTATTGGATCTAGGTTTCTCTTAAAGGGCGTGAATTTTTAGAATAGATTGGACTGATTCTACTTTATTTGTCATGTTTGAGATGAATCTATCTGAAAAAAGCCCTAATCTTTAGGGTGCTATATGTGAATCTTCTGTTTGCTTAACTGGAGCAACCCTGGACCTTCATTGCAAATTTTTGCATCACAGGCCTATGTTTATCCTTTTCTTTTTATCATCATCTTTTTTTCCACAGTAATGATTAAATGTGCATGCTTTGAACACTATTAGGACACCATGTATGTAATTTTGCAGATTCCTTGATGCACAGAGCAGCAGCAGCCGAGATGATCTGTTATTTAGAATCAAAATTATACATGATCTGTTTGTTGTTAACTTTGTCCCTTAGAAGTAGATAGAAAGCGTCACAAAAAAAATTATGCATGAAAAGCAGAAAGAAAATCGTGTAATTGACTACAGAAAAAAAGATGAGAATTCAATAAGAAGTCACTTAAACCAATAGAAAATCATGCACTAAAAATGCTATAGCTAACCTGAAAGTTGGTCGTTCTGCCTCTAATACTCCTGAAATGAGTTTTTCAGCATAAGTTTTAGGAGTTGGCCTAGATGTCACTTTATGGAAGAATCTTATCTATGAAACCCAGAATTGTAATCAACATGTCATGTTAATGGTTCTATAAACAGAGATGTAAAGAATAAAGTAAAAAATTGAGGATACATGTTTGGTTATCAAACGGTTATGATGCGAATTAGCAGATTTATTACCTAAGTGTCTGGATGTTCAGCATCTAATTGTACCAGGTGCTTCAAAGCCTTGATGAAATAGAAAAGTATTAAGCATTTAAGCGAACCATGTGTGGCAACCTCACACGTACATTATATTACTTCGCGGTTAATATATGACATATTTTATAAATGCGGAGCCTAAAGGTTTTCCAGCTACCTCACTTTTGACTACCACATGTTGAAGAACTATTAGATAAAGACAACACGAGCTCTTTTGATATATCT
>BJCO01800404.1:0-16311 GCA_018326465.1 Flaveria floridana
GAAATGGGTATTTATACCCAGCCTAGTTTGGCCATTTGTCAAGTTTAGTCCCTGCACTTTGCCCCGAGTTCCTAAATTTTTGTTTCGGTTGAAAACGTTACTTATTAGTCTTGTTTTTATTAATGTTAAAATGTTGTTAATGTCATTTACAAGTTAAAATGATTTTATTCGTGACAATTATTTTAATATAAAAATGACGCGTTTAGTGCTAACGGGACAAACCTCAGTTAAGTTTTCAAGATGATGATGATTTAGGTTACGATAGCACACGCATAAGGCTAACTAAGTAACTAAACAAGCATAGCATCCATGTAGGTGGGTTATAAGGGCGAGGAATGACTGGTAACAAAAGTTAATTAACGCACGGAATAACGGACCTTTGGTGACGGATGTCACAGAATCTCCTAACCGAACCAATCTTAAGACGAGACAGCAGCGATAACGGTGATTGTGATTGCGTCCGTTTAAAAAAATGAGTTAATATACCATATAGAAATCAGACCCAAACAATTATCGTACGCTAACTTGGTACCTGAATTATGAATCCAGAAGTCAGGCAAATCAGAGGCAAATCGGAGCTATATGTCCGATGAACACTTGCAAACGCAGCCGATACAGTAGCGTACGATGATGTTTCACAACAGGTTGAGTTGTCACCCCTAAATCGAGAGAGAAAACCAAGGGAGATTGCGAGTCAATAAGGAATTGGTGACGTTCGAGCGAGAGATTGAAAGCTATATAACGGCCGATTTTGAACACGATGGGGTTTGGAATCAACAATCGTAAATCTCTCGAAGTTTGTTGAAGTATATTAGTGGATTTGAAACTGATTCGATCGAATAGATTAAGTCAATTTGTAACTGAAACTTGAGTGCAATTGGGTCGGTGGTATCCATACGCCTACTTGTGGCTGTGGTTGATCTCCCCAAACCCCTTGTTTCATTTTATTATTATTGTTGTTGTATAGATATAACCCAAAATTGTTTAAATTATTAACATTACATTACATTACTAATTATTAAATATAGATTAAGATATTCCTTTTATTTATTTATTTTTTTTATACGGGTATGTGATTCATGAATACTGATTTAATAATTTTTAATACCGAAGATATTTAAAAATATCTTAGTTTTTTAAAAAACATGCGTACGTTTATGAACATGTAAATATCATTACACTAGACTATTAGGTCATTAATCAATTTTGACTAAATAGAGTCAGAGATTCTCTATACTTACCCATTCTTATGTATGTTATTATGTTTGCTTCAACATTATTAACGCTCGAAACCTAATCTAAGCTCACAATTAACATCATCGTAAGCTAGCCACCGGAAGTGTTTACGTACCTAGGATCCCCATGCTTGCTTGGCTATCTTCATCGCAAAAAGAAGATAGAGATAAACGAATCTGAACCGTTGAAAAGAAGCACAGGGAACCGTCAGATCTAGGGCACTATCAAAGCAGAAACAATTTAACATCTTCGACTTACAAACCCTAAAGCCCTCTTTCCTCTCGACCATAATCAGCGAAACAATCGTTCGTCGGAGATACTCCATCGGATCCGAACATGGTGCAGCGTCTTACCTACCGCAAACGCCATAGCTACGCTACCAAATCCAACCAACATCGGGTCGTAAAAACCCCCGGTATACCCTCATTTCACCTGAAACTCGATCATTGTTATGCAAATTCATGATGATTGATATGATGTTTGTCTGTAACAGGTGGGAAGTTGGTGTACCAGACTACGAAGAAGAGAGCTAGCGGCCCTAAATGCCCTGTAACCGGCAAGAGAATCCAAGGGGTAATGAAATGTTTTCGCATTTGATCGAATGTTGAGTTCTTGTTGGTTAATGGTTGTTTAGAGGGTGTTTGGATGTGTTTTGATGGTGATTTGTGCTGTTTTGGGATTCGAATCAAGATTATTGTTTGATCTTAGTTAAGGGTTTTAAGATGATTAGTTTGATTACACTTTGCTTCTTTGAATCTTAGAATCAAGATGCTGTGATTGTAGGACATTTAGTAAAAATTGCACCTTTTTGTGATGCATAAGGATGTAAGTGTTAATTTGATCTTCTTGTTTGCGTTGGGTGCAGATTCCTCATTTGAGGCCTGCTGAATACAAAAGGTCTAGGCTTTCACGGAACAGGAGGACCGTTAACCGTGCCTATGGTGGTGTGCTGTCTGCTGGTGCTGTTCGTGAGAGGTTCGTGTAATCTTTATTTGGGCTTATGAATGTTGTAGATGATGTTAAATGGTTTGTGGTCAAACTGGTATCTTATAGTTTCGGTCAAAACAGGTCGGTTTGGGTTGAAATAACTAATAATGCATTTGATCTATCAGAGGTTAACCGGTTAAGCAATGTAGCTTGATCCAAATTAACCACTTCACAAGTTAATTGATCAACTGTTAGATATAGAAATTTGTGATCTTTTTCCACTTGGTGAATGGTTCATACTATGTATAATCGGTTTTTGTTGCAGGATCATTCGAGCTTTCTTGGTTGAAGAGCAAAAGATTGTGAAGAAGGTTTTGAAGCTTCAAAAGACTAAAGAAAAACAAGGTGGGAAGAGTTAAGACAGGTTTGCAATTAGTAATGCAATTGAAAGAAATTTTGACTTCAAACATGATGATTATAAGATGTGAACTTATAGATTCTTGTTGAAGATATTGATTGATTTTAAATTTCAACGAGTCTGTTCCATTTGATACTTTATGTTTACTGGGCAGATTGTTGATCATCTCTGTGAATTCAGTGCTGTGATGATCATATGATTTGTTAAATTCTTCTTGATGACACTTTAAGATTCATGGATCCTAATATGTCATGCCTCTCTTAAGGGGTGTCAATAGATGTAATACCACTACCTCGACCATGACATTGTTAGCGTTGTCCCACTGGCTCATGGTTTTGTTTTTGGCCACCGCTTGATAAATTCTTAAGAGGTCGGCTGTTTTAATGATATAATCGCATAAGCACATTTAGCTATACACTTCTCATGGGATTCTTTACACTTGTACATCTAAGCTGTGTCATGCATGTCATGGCAGTGTACTTCATGTTCCTAAATTTCCATGAAAAATTAACTGCTGTCAGGCGTGGATTAATGATCTAACTTCCATAGGAAATTTACCAATATAAACCATAAACCATAGATTTCCATGAATCGTTACACAACACTAGAAACTGGTTGACTTTTGAACCGATTATAAGCCATATATTCGGGACTGGTTTTGTAATCCTCTCCCCTGAAACCGGTTTGAAGCCAAACCAAAACCTGCTAAAATCACTCAAAATCTAACACCAAGCCGAACCAAACTGATTTGTGTTTGGTTTTGACCTCGTACTGAACCAGTTCGTGACTATTGCTCATGCTTGACTAAGACCATCGGCAATAGGTAAGTGATGGTGATAAAAAAAGTGATTTCACACAAGCGTCATGTGTCCATTAAAGTGATCACTAGAAGGATGTGTAATGGTGTTTGTATGAATATAAGGTTTAATTATAAAAGAAAAATTGAAATGGAGTGTTGTGGTTGGTGAAAGAGTATTTTAAAAAATCAAAAACATTTTCTCGCGCTTGTAATCATCCTCACAGCCAACCCCATCACACCCACTAGGGTGGTGTGTAGCGTGATGGGCCGAAATGGTATGGAATAACATGAGTTGAAACCATGTTGGATTCCATTTTCTCAAGTGTCGTGATTAGTTACATCTTTAACCTTAATTTGCATGTCGAAACCAATGTTATTGATTTCTTGTTTCGAAATGAAAATAAATCTTTTTTCCATTTTGTTTTATACGAAGATTTATTATTTAATGTTAAATAGAATTCATTATCTTTCCTATGCCCGCCGGTTCTTCCCCATTTTAGTCGCCCACGTCGCACTAAACCACCTTAACCTATCTTGAAACCAAGAAGAAGACATTCCATGTTTTCGTGAAGATTTCAATCCTTATGTTTTCGTACCCTAATAGGGTGGCGCCATTGTCGAAGGATAAGATGCAATATGCTGTTGGTGAAATTGTTGTAGAATACGAAAGGGAAAAGGTCTTGTCTTCTTCAATCAAGTTCTGTTTCAAGCCTCTTCCATGTAAATTTTCATTTTTATTTGTGATTTTGCGCTTTCCAATCTTAAATTAGACTGAATTTATTTTCTTAAATCTCCGAAATAGTTCAGTTCTCATAATTCGTATGTAGTTGTGATTGATCTTTATGCACAATGAATATCATTATTGTTAAATTTTTTTTGTGCATTGTGCCATTGTGATGGATAGGAAATCCAATTATATGTAAGTAGTCAAGGTCATCGATAGGAACTATTATCCGAATAGGATCAATTATATGTAAGTAATAAGTAGCCAAGCCAAGCCGCCAAGGTGTTTTTATCACATGAGAACCTGATTTGTCTTTAGATTTTCTCAAGAACAGTGTATCTTTATGAAAAATTTTAATATTTCAGTCAACCCAAACCATCTGTTTAGGCCTGCACCAACAGGTTACTGATTTTGAGCTGTTACCCCGTTCCATTTACCTGCATTACAAAAAAGTAGTGGTATACACATTCATAAAGTTACATTCATATCGGTTGTCATTATGTATTATATATTATATGTTCATTTTGATACAGTATGCCAATTTTACCTTCATATTAACGTTATATATTATAACGTTACGCATACTTTTTTGCACAGAAGTGTTTCAAGCCACTCCACCTAAAGTTACCCATTTTATCACCTAGAACCCGTTTCACGCACCTTAACACTGTGGTGTGTGTTTTGCAGCTTGGTCTTCAACAGTTAAAAGTCTATCCTAATCCATTTTCGTTGGCTTTTTTGTGGAAGGTTTCGATTTAATCAAGCAAAGCTTTTGATAGCTCAGGATTATGCAACTTCAAAAATGGATTGCATGTTCCTAGAAATGTGCTCATTCCACGACAAAGGTTAGATATCACGGTAACATTGGCAAATATATGTTTGTAAAGTACCCTTTTTATCATCTATAACCCGTTTCACATACCTTAACACTGTGGAAGGGCTGACTCGGTCAGAACCTATTTTTTGCAAATCAAACGCGCTAACTGGTTGACCGAGCAATGAGCAGTCAGAGTATCAGTCAGATGCAATCAAACAGCCTTTTATATGCAGGGAAACTGAACTAAAGAATAAATATACTATGCCTGCAATCTACTGAACCAAAGATTATCCCAATTTGAAAGTGTTACAGACTTACGGACCACATGATGTTTCTTATACCTGCAGCTATGTTTTTCCGTGTAATATGGTCAAAGATTGTTTAATACAATCCTGTTTGCTAAATTTGGTTCTATAAGTGTTGAAATTTGACACTACTCTAGATGGTTAAAGGGAGCATTGATGGATTATGGTCAAACCAGATGGTGAATACTTTTTTACTCAAGAATGATTGGGTGGATGCACGTTTTATGGTTATTTTCTCTACGGGGCTTCTTGTGTGCTTACTGTTGGAAACAAATTCACCTACTTTATTATTTGTTTAAGAGTAACTTTGTAAACTTATTTTTATTGGTCTGTTATGTTGTCGGTTATCATTTATTTATAAACAGATTCACTTACTTCATTAGTTGTTTGAGACTTTGTAAACTTATGTATATTTGTCTGTTATGTTGTCGGTTATCATTTATTTATAAGTTAAATGAATTGTAATATGATCTTAAACAAATACTGGTTTTGTTAAAATCTAAAGATATATAGTTATGTTATCATGACATAAAAATACCCGGTCAACAGACGTGTATAAAACTAGTTAAAGTTGATGCCAAAAAAGTTCAAAAGTTAAGACATTAACCACAAATAAAACATATGTAATCCCAAATCTAAAACAAAGTTGGGGAACTAAATCAACATTTCTAACAAAATTGATATAAAGCAGACGAAGTTCTGAACTTATGCTCAGTGATGGGGTATCACCCAAGAAAGACATGGATAAAATCAAGTCTCGAAGTAGACGGGGCCGAACAAACCGTAGCCGCGAGCTCTTCTTAGAGCATACCGCGGCTCCCCTTGAAAATGGCCAAGCAAGGGCTCGGCCGCAAACACCCAACACGATCACGGCCCAACGTCCACCAACGCATGCAGCCGCAGCCCAGCAGGGGCTGCCCGAGACACAGCCGCAACCCAACATCCACCCACGTAGGCAGCCGCGGCCTAGCAAGGGCTGACCGAGACACAGTCGCGACCCAAATACGACACACGCATGCAGCCGCGGCGTAGAAGGGGCTGCCCGAGACACAGCCGCGGCCCAACGTCCATCCACGCATGCAGCCGCGGCCCAGCAGTGGCTGGCCGAGACACAGCCGCGGCCCAACATCCACACGCACATATAGTCGCGACCCAAGCACTTAAGATTATAAACGAAATGGATACTTCGATACCTAAGGATGTCCCCAAAAGAAATTAACATTAAGGAATAGAAGAGTTGGATAAGTACGGAGGGAAGGTTATTGACTGCTTCAGGGACATAACCAGAAGCAGAAGAAAACAAAGAATATAAGACAAACCCTGTGGAAAGCAAGCACAGCAGGGTGGCTATGCAGAACCAATGAAACACAGGTCAACTATATGGGACAAACAACATTAATGTCAAGTAGAAAACCCTTTACACCAAGAGGGAAACAAGTCCCTTGAGCTAGAAACTCCAGTCTGGATATCTAACTCCAGACAACTCGAAATAGATTTGCATGGGAAGATTTGTCATGCCCAAGTCACTATAAATAGGAAGGCTCAGGTATGTTCACAGCATCTCATCTCAACTCACTCTACTCATACTAAAACATTCTTCCAGATACTTATTCTCACACCGAAGGTTGGTCACGGGGAGAACCCCCCCTGCCCGTGGCGAGACTCACGGTGTCTTCTGTTATTTTGCAGATTAGGTACTCCTGATAAATCCAACTAACCCACAGCCCGAGTCTTGGTGATATTTTCCATGATCCAATCGCACTGCTCCCGGACGTAGGTCTCTCAACTGACTTCCGTGTAGCAACATTTGGTGCCATACATGGGACCCAACAGTAAAGCCTCGAAACTTATCCACATATTACCCATGGACTTGGGCGAGAAAACTCCAACTGGCGAAAACCCCGGAACTCCAACTGGCGAAAACCCCGGCGTTAGTCATATGGGGGGCGAAAACACGACAACCCCCCTCCTTAATCGGACAAACGCCGTGATAGGAGAACAAATAGGCGACGGGGTGATAATTACTCCGGAGTTTGTCGGCCAAAACCGAGAACGAATATTATCCCTCCTGCAGCAAGAGGAGTGAACTCATCGTATTGAAGATGTACGGACCTGTCTGGAGTACGAAGAGACACTAGAGGGGGAGGAGAATGAGAAAAGAAGAAGTCATCCTGATGGCAAGACAGGTTTGTCAAAGGGAGAAAGAAGGACATACCAATGGTGTGAAGGCGGACGGGGACGATGATTATAGCAAACCATACCGACCCTCCTCCGCACGTGCCAGGTCCAAATTCATCCCAAAGATAACGGAGTTCACATTCCCCCTGAAACTGAAAATGCCCTCAAACGTGGGAAGGTACAGTGGTCTAGGAGATCCGGACAAGCATCTGGCTGTATTTGTTGGAGCAGCAGAAGTCGAGCAGTGGTCCGTACCGGTCTGGGGTCACATGTTCACTCAGACATTGACGGGGGCAGCAAGAATATGGTTTGATGGTCTTCCGGCAGGAGAGATCGGTAGCTTTGAGGAACTGGAAGATAGCTTTCTGAAAAACTTCAGCCAGCAAAGGATGTCTGCCAAAGACCCGACAGAACTGCACAACATCAAGAGAGGAGATGGCGAATCAATTGAAAACTTCATCACTAGGTATTCAAAGGAAAGTATGCAGGTCCGAGGGGCAGGGGAAACAATATGAATCTCAGCTTTCATCCATGGCGTAAGGAACGACTAGCTGGTAGAGTGTTTTCACGAACACTTGCCTCAATCAGTAGACGAAATGCTGGAGCGCACCAAGGCATTCGTTCAAGGGAAAAAGGCATGCGAACAGTTGAAAGAGAAAGCTCTTAAGAAGCCAGCGATGCCTACGTGGGAATCACCAAAGAGGGCCAGAGGACCGATGCCCTGGGAGAAGCCGCGATTCCAGTCGCGTTATCCTCAACAACATTCCCCTTTCCAACCACGACATACACCACCTCCTAGAAACCCGCTCGGGCCTAATGTGACCCTTCCGTCCCTAACAAAAACTCCAAGCGTAATTTTGGCCACAGAAAATGTAAACTTCGCAAAGCCCGCACCCTTGAAGCCTGGGGGAAAACGAGACACGACCAAATATTGTGAATTTCACAAGGAAAATGGTCACGTAACGGATGATTGCTTCTCATTGAAAGGCAGATAGAACTGGCAATCAAAAAAGGGAAGCTAGCTCACCTACTAAGGGAGTTGAAGAAGACGCCGTAGCCCGGAGAAAAAAGAAAAGAGATATTCATGGTCCAACTCGTTGGTAACAAAGGTAAGAGGCAGTCCGATCACATGGAAACCTGGATGGCACTAGAAATCTCCTTCCCTCCGATTCATAGGGGGAGTTTTGCCAGCGGGCCTGTCACGGTGTCAACCATAATAGCAGGCCATCAGGTACATCGCGTGTACGTCGATAGTGGAAGTAGCTCGGAGATTATGTACGAATATTGCTTTTTACAACTGGACGAAGAGGTAAGAAGGGGCCTCGATACCAAAACCCACATGCTCACGGGTTTCACCGGAGAAGTAGTCCAACCTCTGGGACAGATTCATCTCCCTGTCATCATCGGAAACCACTCGGGTTGGCGGGAAGTAGCAATGACATTTCTGGTGGTACGGTCGGAGTCATCCCACAACGTAATTTAAGGACGACCTGGACTATGCGCACTAGGAGCAGTAATATCTACCGTGCATGCAGCAATAAAGTTCCCAACTCCAACGGGAATAGTCACCATATACTCCAGCAGGGAAAGCAAAGAGGTGAAGCCATTGAAAATAGAGGAAGCAAGCTCGACAGAAGATCTCGTGAGCCCAACACATGAAAAATGGGTGATTAATAAGCGATATCCAGAGCAAAAGCTCATAATTGGGGGACAACTCGGGGATGCCACGAAAGACAGACTCAGGTGCCTGTTGCAAAGTAATTTGGATGTTTTTGTATGGGAACCTTCCGACATGACGGGGGTGTCCCACAGCACCGCCGAACATAAGTTAAATGCATACAGGTCTAAGGAGCCAGTCGTTCAAAAACGGAGACACATGGGCGAAGAAAGAAGCCGGGCAATAGTGGAGGAGGTGAAGAAATTATTACAAGCGGGCATCGTCAGGGAAGTTCGTTATCAGACTTGGATAGCCAATCTAGTAATGGTGAAAAAAGGAGACGGAACGTGGAGGATGTGTATCAATTTCAAAGACCTCAATAATGCATGCTCCAAGGATTGCTATCCGTTCCCGCAGATTGACCTGAAGGTAGACTCACTGGCTTGTTTTCCGCTGAAGTGTTTTTTGGACGCCTATAAGGGTTACCACCAGGTTCAGATGTCTCCAGAGGACGAGGACAAAATGATGTTCTACACCGATATAGGTATCTTTTGTTTTACGAAAATGCCATTCGGATTGAAAAATGCAGGGGCAACTTACCAACGCCTGATGGACAAGGCCTTCGAGTCCCAGATCGGAAGAAATATCGAAGTCTATGTGGATGATATAGTCATCAAAAGCCGCAGTGAAGATTCCCTGTTGCAAGACATAGCCGAGACCTTCGGGAGGTTACGAAAGATGAATATGAAATTAAACCCTAAGAAATTCTCATTCGGGGTAGAAGAAGGGCGATTCCTGGGTGTAGTTGTAACAAAAGACGGGTTCGAGGCCAATCCGGAAAAAGTGGAGGCAGTTCTCAAAATGCCTTTTCCAAAGTCGATCAAAGATGTTCAAACGCTTAATGGGCGTCTCGTGGCGCTTAACAGGTTCCTATCCAAGCATGCCGAGCGAACCCTGCCATTTATGTCAACGTTAAAGAATTGTTTGGGGAAGAAGGACTTCTTGTGGACACAGGAAGCAGAGAAAGCATTCCAGCAGATGAAGGTTTATCTGAGCAACCTACCAACGTTGGTAGCACCTTTCCAAGGCAAAAAGCTCATCATGTATCTCTCCGCAGGAAGAGAAGCAGTAAGCGCTGTGCTAATGACAGACTGGAAGGGAGAACAGACACCTATCTATTTTATCAGCAGGGCCTTGAAAGATCCGGAAACCCGGTACTCTCCTATGGAAAAACTCGTGTTATCCCTAGTACACGTATCCAGAAGATTGCGTCGATATTTCCAGGCACATGTCATTGAAGTAAGAACAGGTTACCCGATACAACAAATACTGAGGAAGCCGGAGATTTCAGGAAGGGGCGATCGAGCTGGGAGTCTTAGGGATAGAGTACAAACCTCGGGTAGCAATCAAAGGGTCAAGTGGTTGCAGATTTCCTAGCAGAAATCCTGCATGAAGAAGGACCCCTTAAGGATTCGGGGGAAGTCAGCCTCAAGAAAAAAGAAGAGTGGTGTCTACACACTGATGGGGCATCAAATGATGAGGGGTCGGGGGCAGGTCTAATACTCGTAGGACCGGAAGGGGAAGAACTCACCTATGCCCTGCGGTTGGATTTTAAGTGCTCCAATAATGAAGCTGAATACGAGGCACTTCTGGCAGGTCTCAGGCTGGCAAGGCAGATGAATATCCAAAGGCTACACGCACATGTAGACTCGTTGCTCGTGGCTAACCAAATCAATGGGTTGTACGATGCGAAAGAGGAGGCGATGAAGCGATATTTAAGCAAAGCAAAGGAAGCAATCAGGGGATTCGATAAGTGTGACATATCACATATCCCACGAAGAAAAAAATAAAAAGGCGAACGCGTTAAGCAAACTAGCCTCAGTGACGTTCAGCCACCTGGCAAAAGAGGTAAGGGTGGAGGTGTTACAATCTCCTTCCATAGATATAAGGGAAGTAGCAACAGCTGAACAGGTAAAAGAAGAATGCTGGATGAAGCCAATCGTAGAGTTCTTAACAAACAAAACCCTGCCAGAGGGGAAGATGGAAGCAAGGGCGTTACAGGCCAAGGCATTGCATTACGAAATGCAGCGAGGGGTTTTGTATCGGCAGTCATACATGGGCCCACTACTGAGGTGTTTGACGCTGGAAGAATCCAATTATGTGATTAGAGAAATACACGAGGGAATTTGTGGCTTTCATGCCGGTCCTCGAATGGTGGTAGCTAAGGCAATGGGTGCAGGGTATTACTGGCTGGGAATGCACAGAAGTGCAGTTGAAGAAATCCAAAGATGTGAAAGTTGTCAGTGGCATGCCCCTATGTGCTACAGACCGAAAAATGACATGATCCCGGTCACGTCTGCGTGGCCATTCCAATAGTGGGCCATGGACATCGTAGGGCCATTTCCGGCCGCGGCAGGTAAGGTCAAGTTTCTCTTGGTGGCGATCGACTACTTCACCAAATGGGTGGAGGCGAAAGCTTTGAGAACCATAACAGGACAACAGATGAAGAAATTTGTATGGGAGAACATAATATGTCGCTTTGGGCTGCCATTGTACATCGTCACGGACAACGGGAAACAGTTTGCAGATAACCCGTTCAAGTCCTGGTGTGAGGAGCTGATGGTTAAACAAATTTTTACTTCAGTTACCCACCCACAAGGCAATGGATTGGTAGAATGAGCAAATAGAAGTATTGTGGAAGGAATTAAGATGCGGTTGGGTCTAGAAGGAAAGAACTGGTTGGAAGAGCTGCCCAATGTACTGTGGCCCATCGCACCCTACCAAAAACCAGCCATGGAGAAACACCCTTCAGCCTAACATACGGCTCAGAAGCAATGATTCCAGCTGAAATCGGAACGCCGACAGCGCGGGTGTCACAGGCTGAAGAAACAAACAACGAGGCGGAACTGCGGCTCAATCTAAACCTGTTAGAAGAACGGAGAATGATAGCAGCAATAAGAGAAGCGAAGCACAAAAAGGAGGTCGAAAGATATTACAACTAACGAGTCCAGAAGTAAACCTTCAAGGAAGGAGACTATGTGTTTCGCAGCAATGAAGCAAGCCGTATGGAGAGTAAAGGGAAGCTAGGGCCACGATGGGAAGGTCCATATCAGGTCGTCGAAGCAGGACGCAACGGCGTGTACAAACTCGCTCTCGTAGATGGAACAGGCGTTCCACGAACATGGAACGGAGCACAACTCCGTAGGTGTTATATGTAACCATGTATTTTTAGGTGTAACCATGAGTGTAATTCAATTTTCAATGAATGAAGGTGCATGCGAGCACCAGAATTAACACTCACCAAATCTCCAAATTTTATAACCATTGCACGTCATACATGAGCCAATGCATAATAAAAAATAAAGTCAAAACCACGACTTAACCTATCATTTTGAGTTAAATATAGTAACCAATAGCATGTGAAAGAAAGGATGTCGAGTAACCATATGGCACACTAATAGTCATGTAAAATTTCCAATATAAATAGAAGTAGCCAAAACGTGAAATAAGCAAACGCGAGTACGGGAAACTAAAAGTTGGTACGATAAGTCGTCACCTAACGAACATAAACAACCAAAGGCGAAAAACCAGAGCCAAATAACGTTACATGCATATCATGACTCCTTTACGAAAAAGAATGAAATCCGGTGTAACAAAACGTAACCAAGTTGGAACATCACAAATTACAACCAACACAAGAAAGTAAGCAAACTTCCGATAGTCAAAAGGGAGTCTGAACATAGTAGGAAAGCATAAGGCTATTACAATCAAAATAACAGTCTTAAGCTAATGCTCTATGAAGATTCATGCAACAACAAACATAAAGATACAATATGCCCTATAGCTAAAAGCACACTGGTCAACCCTTGGGCTGTTCAGGAACCACCGGAGCAAGAACAGCTTTGATATCAGATTCCACGTCGCACATCGCAGCAATAGTGTCAGTCATGGGGAAACTGCTTTCATAAAAAAGGATTGACTGTGCTCGGAGGTCACTCAAAGCGTTCCTGTTGAAATTCTTGGCATCCTCGGGCCTTTTCCCTTCAGCAGCAAGTCGAACACCATCACGAAGACCTGTAAGATACACCAACCTCAAGATTAGTTTCCTAATCATAAACACATATTTTATAAGCACCGCGTAAAATGAAGCCTCACCTGTATTATACCCAACCTTATCAGAAAGACTATTAATCTTGGCCAACATGTCAAGAAATTCATCACTGTTGCGAATCTTATTGAAAGCCAAGCCAACCCCATCCGAGATAAGCCATTTTCTCTCGGTCTGAAGTCTCGCAACAACCCCCTCAAGTTGAGAAATCCGATCTTCCGAGGTAGCCTTCTCGAGTTTCATGCAACAACCCCCTCAGGTCGGATGAAAGACGTTTCAAGGCGGCGGACTGAATGCAAAGATCTTCTCGAGTTTCGCTAAGGCTAAGGGTGACTTTCTCCTTTTCTTTTTCAAGAAATCGCATCGAAGCTTCAAAGAAGCATTATCATCCTCGAGCCGTGACGTTCTTCTTTTGATTTCGCGAGTCTCCTTGACACCATCCACCCAACGATTGTGAACCTCGATAAAAGAAAAGAAGTTGTTCACCATTGACGAACAACCAACGTTGGATAAATCTTTACTCTTCAAACCCCTACCGCGATAAAACTCGGCCGGCATACGAGCAGCAAACATAAAGTCTCTACATAACTCGGGGTCGTCAAACAAAGACCCATTCGTCAGATCCCAATCCAGAATGAATTTTTCGTTGGGATCCATGCAAGTATCCCCCGAAGAAGTACCCGCAGAAGTAGCGACACCATGAGCACCCTGAGATTTCCCGGCCGAGCTAGAGAAGGAGTCACCACCGGAAACCCCACCTCCAGCAGCGGCCGAAGTGGCAAAAGCAGTACCAGCCGCGGCCGCGACAGTCAAAGTGTGACATTTGACCCGTAAATTTTGTAACCCGAACCCGAAACATTGTACCGTTGACAAGTCATCAATAAAAATATGCATTTATTGAGTAAATTCGTTCGTCTTATAAATTTATAAACCATTATTAAAGCTAAACTCATAAAATAAATAATAAATGTTAAATTATTCCTATAAATTAAAGAAATATTAGAAAAATTGAGAAAAACTATCATTTTATAAAGTTCATCAAGATTATCAAGTTGAGTAACTCGGTTAAAAGAAAAACTAAATCAATTAGTTAACAAGAACTTCGGGGTGGTTAAGTGTAAATAGTGAAACTTATAAACTATTTAATTAAACTGAAAACAATATGAAAGTACAGGGGCTTATTGTGTAAATAAGCTTTGAACCCAACCCCGCCTTCCCTTCCACCCCGTTTTTCCGGTTAACCGGAGCCCAGCTCCGGCGTCGCCGCCGGCGACATCAAAAACCCGAAATTAAACGCATTTAACCCCTAAAACCGGTTCCAAAACCTTCGAAATCAAGATTCGAACCTTCCTATGCCCATCAAATCGAACCTAGACTACCTTAACGTCCATATTCAAACCGCGTTTCGGAATTTAGGAAACTCGAATCATGAATCAATCAAAATCGTAATCATATCTCAATTACTCGCATATACTGATTCGTAATAGCTTACTAAACCTAATGAACCAGCTGTACATCGCTAAGACACAATTACCACACACGAATTGTTACCATTTTTGTTCGGTTTACAGCTGTTACTCGACGGGTGTGTTACGCGTCATTCCAACTCTATATAATGATACCAAATCATTCCTTGCACCCCCCTTAAGCTCTCTGAAACTTCGAATCACTCGCAAACACACACAATTTCACTGCTTGAATCGGTTCTAGCTTCTGCTCTGTTTTCTCTTTGTTCGACATCTTCCTGCCATCATACGTGAAGTTTTATTGAGGGTTAAAGACCTCAGGAGATCCACGAAGCTTCCCATAATCATCAATTTCATTTTCATTCCCAACTGTTCCTGATCGCGATCTTGCTAGCCGATTACCTTTTTCTTAAATTCTCTTGATACACGCGAGTTCAAGGTATGTATATACATTCAAAATGCTCGTATGACCTTGGGGAACAAAACCCCTAACATAATTCTGCTACTGATTACTTCGATCTTGATCAATTTGGTCAAGATCGAAGATTAGGGTTTATGCAATTTGGGTTTTCAAGTTAATAATGGATGGTATTAATAAAAGTGGAGTTTAATCAGCAAAAGCCAATCTGGCCCAATGGTCAGACTCTCGGTTTATGAGTTGAGGGTCGCGGGTTCGACCCGGGCGAGCCCTCCTCCTTTTAAAACCCTGTTTTTTTATATATTTTAACTATTAAAGGACCATTTAATGTAAAAAAAATAATATTTTATGAATACAAATAAACTATCTAAACTCAATAAAATTACTAATAACGTTTATAAAGTCTTATAAATACACTTTTAAAACTTTATAAATAAATTAGTCATGCAATTTATTAAAAATATTCAACCCCCTCTTTAATTATAACTTATAATTTTCAGATAGGGTAAAAGATTTATAAACCTATAAATTTTAGCAAACTATTTAATTATTAAGTATATATTTCATTTTTAACAAATGTTAATAATCTAAAATAAAGCCTAAATTCGTTATTTACCCTAATATACCCAATTTATTCCCATTTATATCTCGATCCTAAGAGGCCTCTTTCCTTAGGTTGATTTCTTGAGGAGCCGGGGTTTAGGACAATCATTTTTATTTTCCTTTTAACTATTATCGTCTTGCTAAGGTGAGTTTCATAGTCCCATGTTCTTTTATTAATTTTGGGGGAAATCATGTTGTATCTATTTAAACTAAACGAGTCTTGATGTCTATACTACTTCAATTCATTATGAGCATTGTTATACTTGCATATGTATTTATATGTGTTTAATTGCATTTTATTCAAACCATGGTAATCGATAGTAGATCTATTTGGCTTGACAAACCCACCCTAGATGAAACACTGGTGATTGAGAACCTTTGAAACATTATAACTCTGTTTAATTCTTCGGGAATTAAACGTATAACTAGTCAACTAGGTTTGATTGTGCTTATTAAACATATGTTACACTTATGTTTTTAGTTTAACTTTGCATATGAATTGAAATTTTGGGTCATATCTATATATCTATTTAAACCTATGATTCTCACCAGCTAGTTTATTTAGCTGACCTGTTTATTTTACGCATGATTTCAGGAAAAGCATAGGACCATGGATTTGCATGCAAACTAGGAATGCTTGGACCTAGTTAATAAA
>BJCO01800407.1:0-26472 GCA_018326465.1 Flaveria floridana
ACGCGTTCGACTTAGTTTTCACGTATCGTTAAAATTTCACTTTCGTTAGATACAAAATGTTATAAATATTCCGGTATTATTGATTTTATCATTTTTAAAATATGTCGAATAATTAAACGAGTTTATAAATTACCGCGTATTTAACATGTTCAACGGTTTTACGCGTTTTCCCGTTTTCCTTGAATGAGCGTTAATATTATTTTGGTATCATATTATATACATCATTAAGTATTAAATACTATTTGAACTTTAATTTCCCATGCCAGTCGCGTTATAACCTTATCTGTTGAATTCTCGAGTTTTGACCTAATCCCAGACCGATACACGTCATGGTCGCGTCTCAAAACGCATTTGCTCCAGACAAACGTCTCACTCTCTAATTTAGAATGTTATGATAAATATAATTATTAGATGAATATTTACGAGGTTACGAGGCTCGGTTGACGTATCAGTTGACAGTTAAATGCTGGTGAAAACCGGTATTCGCATTTCAGTTACAAAATTCCAATTGGGAATATTTCAGAGGTGTTACACGGTTTGGCCTCCACGTGATGGTTCGTGGCGTGATTCCCGGCCTTCTGTCAAAATCACATCTATCTCGTACCCTAAACTGAGACCTCGTACCTTAGCGGTCAAGGTTAGGCCAAACCGTGACGGTTTGGTGACCGCTTTTCAACTTTATCAGGCCATTTTGTCGTTTTGTTGTCACGAGGTCACGGGTAGTACCACCATAAACCGTGACAGTAAGGCCTTGCGGTCACGGTTAGGTGCCAAAATATGACTGCAAGCCCTAACCGTGACCGTTTGAACCGGCCTCCCACCAAAAACCCCAGCGGTGTCCCCAGCACCACCCTTTTTTTTCCTCACATTGTCCTTTTCTATGGCTACGTTTTGCGTTGAATGTTGGCATTTGTACGTTGCCCAATCCCATGCTAGGCTGCGTTTTGGTTTGGTTGTACAATTGCTTACATTGATGCTGAATAGAGTTCATCATTGCATTTGTTTGAATTCAACTTAAGTTTTTTATAGGTTTGTCATGTAATTAGTTGATTTGAAAAGTAAAGCTGCCTTGGATTTTAAGCTTATGGTTCATTTAGTTTTTAGAAAGCCTTCTCTTTAAAAGGTACTACTTTTCACCAGGATATGGACATTCAAATATTTTCACTTTGAAATCTCCTTCATTAGGTTGGTGAAATTCTGTAAGATTTTTAATGCTTTCTGAATGCTAAAGACACAATATACCTATGGTCTTTGTTATTTGGTTCATTTGTATAAAATATACAATTCGTATTTCGCAGTTGCCATTTATCCTAGCTAGAGATGCACTTTTATTATGCACTCACCTATAAAAATTTCATTTTCTGTTTGTAATCCTTATATTAAACTGCATATAGTGGATTCCACCATTACGGTTCAACTCCAAGTGGTTAAACGTAACACCATGATATAAACTAAAATGATAATTTTGCTACCTACAAAATTATTTAAATTGCAATCTTTATCTTTATTCTTCTATTTTACTAAATTCTTCATGTCTTTATTCTTCATGAATTGAGGATGGTTGTGAGCCTTAAGCAAGAAATTTTGAACACAACAGATTTAATATATATGTGATAATCCTTTTAATGGTAGTATTGAAGAAGATAGAACGTTTGGGTAACAACCAAACGACATGAGTTAGGACCAGGCCATAGCCGCTTTAGAGTCTTTTCTCTCGGATTTAACGGTTGGGCTAGCCTATTTTTTTTTCAAGTTTTACATTTCTTCACTCTTAAATCATAAGAAAATGACATTTAATTATGCCATAATCTCCGCTGCAACGCGCGGCAACGCCACTAGTATAAAAACAGATAAGTAAATACATAAACATTACTAAAAACTACTAAGTAATAAACAGGACTGGCAGAAGCCGAGTTTTAGCTTGTAAAATTATTCATGGGCTAAACTCAAGTTTAGACATAAAACCTAAAATAGCTTAAACTCCTTTAGATGACAACATCAATGCATTGAATGTTCCTCTCAAACTCCTATAAATCAACAATGTTAGAAGCTTGATAATCAAAATGTACCAAGCTTATACACCTTTTAAATTAACCGATTTAAGTTAGCTTCGCTTACACCCATAGTAATTAATGGAGTTGGAAGAGTAAGGTGTTGCTCTCTTTATTTGTCATCGTTAGGCTAGTCGTGCGGGTTAGTTTCACCCAAGCTTCATCCTGGTCATGGATAGATCACCCAGGTTCGGGTCCAATCGCTGGACGGCTGCCCTCCATCCCCTTGCTTCACGTGCGTGCCCTTCTTATCATTTGTCCGTCCAGTGGTCCGGTAAGAGGGTTTAGCATCATTCCCGTAGCGTCGGGTATCGCCGTTTATAACGTTAACGTCTAATCCTATCGCATCTTCACTCTATTTCGACTTGTAAAGTGAGGCCTAATGGTGACCATTTCGTCCTAAATTTTCACTAGTGCCAAGCCCAAAACTTATGACACACACCCAAGCCCAACTTGCCTAAACTAAGGATAAGGAGTAGTTAACATTTGAACTTTAGGGTTAAGTCTAAAGCCTGAATATAGAATTGAACACATGGGTAAAATCAATGGCTAAGGCCGAAGCCAATATTGAATCATTGGGGATGGAAATTTGTTGGGTTTAGTGGTCATTAGGACCAAGACCATTTTAGATTAATTTATTTTGGCCCAACCAATTTGGTGTTCCTTAACAAAATGACCAATGATCAAACTCTTGCATCTCTTATCTCATTCTGCAATTAATAAAAAATACAGTAAATTACAAATTATGTCCTTATTAATATACGAAATTATATGGTATGTCTTTTAGTTTTAATAATTACATACAATGTCCTTTTATTAAGGATTTACACACATATTGTCTTTATAATAACTGTCATCCAAATGTACAGTTAACTCAGTTACGTGCATCCTCTCATTAGGGATATTTTTATCATTTTCTTTTCACATCTAATATATTAAAAAATTAAATAAACAAATTTTAATAAACAAATTAAAAGATATCAGACCGTTGTGTAAGTCGGTGAAACGAACCCCTTTTAGTGTGTTTTCATTTGAGTAATCGGAAAAAAATTACTAACAACAACCTCCAATAACATGTACTAAACTAAGAAGTCAAATTCACAAATCAAGTACAAGGTCTGAAAATCAGTAATAAACACCAAAAAATACTCGTAAATACTTTATCAACTACTCAATAACAAATAACACCAAAAAATACTGTAAATACTTTATCAACTACTCATACCAACAAATACGAAAAATAATAAGGAACACAAACTTGAAGATTACTTGTGATTCTTTAAATTGCTTATGTAATTACAAAAACAAAAAATAAACTGTGACTTTTTTTATAATGTTACAGGTTTTAAATTATGTGAACAAAATGAATCATTTGTGAATCATAGTTACTATTAGGTGATTAGTTTTTCTTTAAACTTTACTTAAGCTGAAAATTATATAACGTGATTTTTATTTAGTGAACTTCTAAATTAAAAAAAATTAATCATAATTACTCAATAGTAATTAGGTTTCATATATATTTCATTTAGATCACTTCAATTAAAAAATGTAACATTTATAAAAAAAAGTCTACAAAATTAGAACACCAATAAAATTTAGTAGAATATTTGATAAACTTAATTACTATCGTGTAAAGTTACCTAACATTTTTTTCAAAAATTGCTAATCACCGACGGGATAACCCGTTGGTGATCTATCATAGTATTCGCTAACATGTTGGTATCGTGGTTGGGGATGTGTCGATAAAGCATCTGTTAGGAAAACCTAGTGACATATGCGGCGATGTAGACCATAAGTGGGAGACTAAACCTTGGTCACATGGTATTACTAAAGGGCGTAAACATGCAAGCTTTTACAAATAAAGTATTGTTGGGAGAACATACTAACATGTGCTGCAATGTAGACTAGATGTGGGAGACTATGGCCAAAACATTACTCATGTAGCACAAGAGACTCTCGGTATTACAACAAGTTAAATTGGTGGGCTAAGGAGTCTTGGTAGTGGAACGAGGATGTGTAAGGCAGGGTCAAGATCAAACAAGAGGGCTTTAGGAAGCTTTTGTGATGTAATGACGAAAGGGAAAAAGAAAGAATAAAAGGGATGTATAAAGACGCCAAGCAAGTGGCAAAGAAGGCGGTGTTGATAGAATAAAACATTGCACATAACAAGACGTATAAACGTTTGGAGACTAAAGTTGGGGATCTCAATATGTTCTAGATTTCTAGAGCCAAGGAGTGAAGAAGACAAAACTTAAGAGTTGTGAAGTTCATAAAAATTATGACAAAGATGTTTCGGTAAAGAAGAATGACTTTAAAGGAAAATGGAAAACCTATTTCCATGATCTCTTCAACGACGATATGAACAACATCCAATGATGTAAAATAAATAAATGTTGTCAAAAAATCACTACAAAAAAGTTAGGAGGGCTCTTTAAAAGATAGGAACAGCGAAAGCGATAGCCCAGACAACATTCTCATCAAAGCTTGGAAATGTTTATAGAAAGAAGGAGCCCCTTGGAAGCTAATTTTTTAATGTTATTTAGAGAAAGAAGGATAAGTGTTTTAGTCCCAATTTACATGAATAAAGGAGATGCATATGTTACACTAACTATAAGGAGATTAAGCTATTAATTCATACTGTGAAATCATCATAGGAAAGGGTGATGATCGACATAAGAATTAAAAAGAAATTCATGTTTCTGTAAACTAGTTTGGTTTTATTTTATAGTGACAGACTATAGAAGTGATAAACATTCTAAGGAGGCTAATAAAAAGAAAAGAAGAGAAGCGAACTTTCATACGGTGTTTACTAATTTCAAAAAGGTTTATGATAGTGTATCACGTAAGGTGACTTAGGATAGTCTAGATAGATGAGGATCCCTACAAAATATATAAGACTTAATTGGGGATAATGTAGGATAGTGCTACGACGACTGTTTGAGCATCGGTAAGAGATAGAGACTTCTTCCTAGTCCAATGAGAGCTCACTAAGGATCTACGTTCAAGCCATTCTTTTTTTTTATAATAGTCTTGGATGAATTGTTGTAGACGATACAAAAAACTATCCCTTAAGGTACGCATATCGTAGATGATGTTATGTTGGTGGCAGAAAATAAGCAGAACCTAAACCTATAGGGTAGAGACATGTCTTAGAGAGCAAAGGCTTACATATCAGTTAATCTAAAACCAAGTACTTACATTGTACCTTTAGTAGGGCTGAAGGGAGGAGATCGATCACTTGACTATTGAAGGCCAAGCTATAACACATTTGGGTTCATTCGTTCTGAATGGTGAAGCCATTGATTATGATGTAGCTCAACGTGTGTAGGCAGGATGGCGTAAGTGGAGAGCAACCACAAGCATTTTGTATGACAAGAGGTTCTATTAGTGTGACATATGATATTTTTCATATTAACTATGTAAATAAAACTTCATTATATCTGTCGAGTCATGCATACACGTCCCTAAACACACATAAGTTGTACTTGAATATTGGTGACCTAACAAATGGCTAATACTAATTTAAACAATATTAATCTAACTAATATTATGTAACTACTAAGTCATCATATTAAACCAAAATTGTAGGACCAGTTAAGGGTGATGCAACACTTTCACAAGAGGGAAAGTATAACACTTAACATATCAAATAGGGAACCAGACAGGTGAAACAAAGAACAAGAGCAAAGAACATAAACAAAACAAAGATAATAGTTTTCAAGGATGATGTATATTCCTCTAAAGTGTTTTACAATTATTACAAGGCTTAGTCCAAATGACTGGTTACATTAGACACTTTATACTACATCCTATAGCTGACCAAACTTTTAAAGCCAGCTGAAACAATAATCTAGAAAACAAGATGAATGTAATGTCAAAAGGCAGGTTGCTCTTTGACTAGTTACTTTGACATGCCATAGCTCACATCCTAATTTATTACAAGAAGGATAAAAGTACAAGAGTGAAAAGTTACAGACTTAATGGCCATAATATAAAGTTGACAAAAGTATGAAGATATCACCAACTTGTATAAGTTAGTGAGTCTTCAAAGATGGCAGCGGAAAACAGTTAAACTTTTGTCAAAAGAATGTCAGAGAAAGCATGTCTTCTTTGTATTTGGAAGAAATCAGTCTCTTGACTTTAGAAGACTTTGTCTTGAAGCTTCAGAAGACTTTATCTTTGGCTTCAGATGGCTTCAGTCTGGTTATGTAGAGAAAGCCCAAGACAAGATGGGTCTCTTAGCAGCAAGAGGCTCTACTTGTAGTGGAGTTGGTTGAGCAGCCTCTTCTTGTTCACCCTGCAGATGTTCTGATTCATCCTGAGGTGCAGAGGTGGATGCCTTGGACTTCTTCTTCTTCTTGTCCCTTCTGATGGCCATACTCTTCATCTTTCTATACTTTAACTAAGAAGGTTGGTCTTGAGTTTTAGTTGTTATGTCTTTATCCTTCTCAGTTAGGTCCTTCTTTTCACATGTTTAGAAGAAGAAGGTTAAGGACCCTTTTGTGGGTCAGAAGATGAAGTTGACTATGATTCAGCACTAGGCCTAGGTTGTGTTATCTTTTGGGGTTCAACCTTGACCTCAGCTTCAGGTGCAACCTGACTTGGTAGAGAATGCAAGTCTACCAGCTCACTCTTTTTAATCTTCTACTTGATCACTCTTGTGTGATCATCCATTATGGATAGAGACATTGGACCAAGTCTTCTTCTAGAGAACCCATTTAGCTTCAAGAAACTCACCATCTTCATTCTGTCAATAGACTTCTTTAGATTAGCTCTCATGGTGGCTTTTAACTTAGCATCTTCCTCCCTTATTTTCCTTTTAGCAGTTTTCTTCTCGTTTAGAACTTCTTGATCTAGCTACTTGAGGTATTCAAATTCAATATACTCATATGATATAGGGAGTAGAGTTATTGCCTCATAGAGTCTTGTGTCACTCATGCAGGTTATCATCTTTTATTTATCTTGTTCCCTACCTACCTAAGTTTCTTGTTCAACTTCCACAGTCTCTACTTCAGGACTTTATTGAACTGGAGAAAGGACAGGAGCTTTATACAATCTTTTTCATTTCCTTTCTTATTTGATCTTGAGCATCAGTTCTGCAGCCTCAGCCTCCTTCCTCTCTTTTGGCACTTCAGTGTCAGCCAGCTCATTCAATTCTTCCAAGGGAAGAGAGATTATTTCATTAATGTTGTAGTTCCTAGACCCCTAGTAATTCAATCTAGATGTCCTTTACTTATCTTCCTAAGTATTTGGCCTAGGGGAAGTCTAATTACACCTTGCATGAAGATAGCGTCTCTCTAATCCTTTCTCCCCTGGCCTTCCTCTTCCTCTCCCTCTTATTATTCTCAATCTCCTTAGAGGTCAAAATCCTCTTCCCTTTGTCAATCACTAGCCTGTGTAACTTAGGATGGAGAGAGCTTTGGCCTTCTTGACTTTGTTCTGAACTTAAGCTATAGCCAGGGATAGGCTGTGAGACACCTTCACCAGCTGGTGTCTTACTAAGGGTATGGGGTAGTGAAACAGTTGAAGTCTCAATGTTCACATGTTCTTCTACTTGGCCTTCACCTGAGGTTTCCCCTTTGAAGTTAATCTTAGGGTGTGCCTTAATATCCAGTTAACTAACAGTTTTCCTTGCTAGCTTATGTCTATATGGGTTGGATCTTCTCTTGAACTCTTCAAGAACCCCTAGCCAGATCCTCTTAACTAACCTATCAGCTTTCCTATTATGACTTGGGTTAGCAAGTGGCAGGTCAACAAAAGGAAACTCTCGTAGAATTTCAAAGTCTGAAAATTGAATGCTTCTTGTTAGCTCTGATATCTAGAGAGTACCGGGGCTCTTCTATCATTGTCATACCTTCACCCTATCATTGGGTGATTTTCATAAAGGTAGGATGCGGTAGACATAGCCCTTAGTATACCCTCCTCAAATAGAATTTGAATTAAGGTATCCATATTGATGTGAGCCTAAGTAGGTTGTTGAGTGTGGACAATTTCAAGTGAGAATGGTGAGTCCTCAATGTCATACTCTAGGCAGTGCTCCCAAGTTCTTAAGACTTTCTTCCCCTTTTTGGTAGTATCACCCAATTGCATAGGTGACCTAGAGGTTAGGTCTACAACATATGCAGGTTCTTGTGGACCTGTTTAAACACGCCTGGTAGGCCTCTCAGCTAAGTTTCTCTTAATATTGGTGATCTCAAGTTACTAATTAAGGACATGCCTTTATAAGATAGCCACTTGATATTCCAGGTGACTAACCATAGAGACCAAGTTAGTGTAGGTTTATGACAATGCTTGCACCCATTATTATAGACTCGCCTCATCTTCATCAGAAGAATCATAGGGAATGAGAGAACATAATCGATGTCATCTCCCTCACCATCATATATTGGTTCTTGCGCTCTAGACTTCCCCTACTCCATGACAACTTCATAAGAAGTGTCAAGGAGCTGGGTTGCCATGGTTGAGGTCTTAAAGATGTATTCCCTTTCTAAAGTGAGAGCCTTTTCCATATGGACCTCTTGAACAGGTTCAGAGAGGCCCAACTCAGTTATGGGTGGATGATATGGGCTAGATATGGGTGTTTGAGGAGCACTCATCTCTCCTTAAGCAGGAGAGGAGAAGAGAGACTTATGGTTTTTACTTCATCTCACATCCTCATCATCATAGAACTATAGGTCAAAGATTGCTTGGCTTAATTCCAAGGGTTGGGGATTGTAACTATCCTCTAAAGGTTGTTCACCTGAGTTTTGAGACTCAGAGTGGAGGCTTGCAGCTTGGGTAATGAGCTCATCAAGTTGAGCATTAGGAACTTTAGCACTAATCATTGAAATGATGAGAGTGGTCTGCTCCTTAAGGGAAATGAGAGCTCTTAGTTCCACTTCCTCCTACATGAATGAGTGTATGGGGGACTGCTCAATCTGAATAGACTGAGCAGGGGTTTGTTTTGATTTTCTATGGTAGGTGATGGTTATTTGTGATGGTGTGGGTGGTGAAGATGAAGAAGGTGTGGGTTCAACATTAGCTGGTGCTGCTAAGTTGTCACCTTGAGCAAGGAGCTCTAGCATTTTTGGGATTATGGTTGTTTCTACCCTGAAAAAACCTACAGTAGTTTTCCTCATTATCTTGAAGATGTCGGGAATCATTTCTCCCAATTTAAGATTGTTACCCGTTCCCCACAACTGTGAGCCCAATTCACAGTTGAGAATGTGTTAGATATATCTAGGAAACATGCAATGCTCTAAGGAATCAAAGTTAGCAAGCAAGTTTGTGTAAACATACTAAGAGTACTTGAACTTGACCCCTTGGACCATCCTTTGGACTCTATAGGATAGGTCTTCTGGAATTTGATCCCATCCTCCATGTTTGTTTGATAAAGAATGGATTATAACATGGAGGAAGTATTTCCATTCGAAAGAGACCTTACACTTTTTGTAGGTCCTCACTGAGTAGTCCCCTTCATTGCCCATTAGTGGAAATGATATGTTGACAGCTTCTTTGGGGAAAGAAAGTTCGCCTTCTTCATCATCTAGCTACAACTGATTGTTGATGGTGGCTGGTGTGATAAAAAAGTCTTCCCCTGCATCGATGCAGATAGTGTTTTCTCACTATCCAAGATAACCTCTTGGCAGGTCCTCCAAAACTCCAGTAGTTGTTATTCATATAGTGGAGGTCTATTATGAGTGCGGTAAGGTATGACGATTGAGAGAGAAAGTGGAAACATTTAAGAAACCAGGAACTTTCTCAGATGATAATTGAGCAACCTAGTTTTGTTGCGTGTGTAAGTGCATGGAAAAATCTGGCTGGTTTTGGGGTTTAGGGTTGACCTTTTACTGAAGCTTTAGTAAGAAGAAAGTTAAGAACAATAAGGATTTGTGGGAGATTCAGGGCTAGAAGTTTTACAGATGAAGAGGAAGAAGTAAGAGGGAGAACCATTGAAAAATGTATTTATATGCTTGGATTTGAGAAAAAGTTATTACAAAATATAAAATTTGAAAATCGATTATCAGTCCCTCCTTTGTAAAAGTTCCTAAAAAGGTAGTTATCTTGGAAGTATAAAATCTTCCAAAGGTAATTTGTCTTCGAAAGTTTTGAGAAAACTTTCGAAACCAATTTGACTTCGGAAGATATTCTTTAGATTAACAAGAATTGCTTTGGAAAAAAAAATACTTAGTGTAATTTTGCTTCTACATATTAGGTTTTGAAGATATTAAACTTCAAAAGTTGTATTCAAAGGATGAATAAAGCTTCCGAGACTTAATTGTTTTTCGAAGAAAATTGTCATTCGAAACATATAAGTACTTAGAAGCATATTTAAAATTCGAAAGATATTTTAGAATTTCTTCCCGAAGTTAAACTCCTTAGTAAGCAGTTATTAGTTTTGAATACATAATTTCTTTCGAAGTCAATTTAATGTCTTCCGAATGAATATATATCTTTAATTCTTAAAATTCTAAGGAATATCATTTAGAATATTTTCTTTCAAGGTAAACAGGGCTTATATGAATGATAATTAGACAACATTAAAGACACACATATTTGAAAAAAAATCTTGAAATTAATTAAAGAAAATCTACTCAAAGTTAATCATCCTAATAGTTGATCCAAGATATTTAAATCTCTATTCATCAAAAGATTTTATGAACCGATCAACATATTGTTCATTTGTGTTAACTTTAACCAGTTTATCAATCTTTTTTTAAATTATCTATTATCAAATGATACTATATGTTGATGTGCTTTGTCTTTGAGTGTTGTATTGGATTCTCTATGATAAAGATAACACTGTTATTGTCTATATGGTAGGAGTCTTCTTGAAGTTGAATCCATAGTCTAGCATCTAATTCTGAATCCAAAGCACTTAAGAAGAGTAAAGAAGAGTGTCTAAGAAGAAAAGGTAATGGACATAAGTACAAGGGTGTAAAGTGTACAAAGTACAAAACCGATTATTTTATGTTTTTAAAGGGCATGGCCGCCCACTTCTTCTTCCACACCTTTACCATCAGCTGAAAAATGAAGGAAGAAAGAGAAGTCTTGGTTTTAGAGAGAGAAAGAGGAAGAAGAAGCTGAAAAGGTCAGTTTTCTTGAATATGAGTTCGGTTTCAGCTGGGTTTTGAGTTCTAAACCGAAGTTCTTGGTGTTTGATGCTTGTTTTTGGGATTTTTAGTGTTGTAATCACAATGGAGACTCAGATTCGAAGTGAATTGCTCAAAGGCTGATCAAGATGAGTTTCTAGAACCCCTCTTTACCGATTTTCAACTTCTTAGGGCTATTATGCATACCAAATAAACATTCTAAAGAGTTAACCAAATGTTTCTGCTTCATGGTTCGACTGTTGTTATGTGGGTGTGTGTTTTGATGTTGTTTTAGATGTTAGAATTGTTGTTAGCATGTTTATCACCCTTAGTATGTTAGATCCCTGATAGGAGGTGTTAGATTGGTGTTTGGGAGTTATTTGTTATGCAGGTTAAATTTCAAAAGGTTCTCATACGCCCAGAATGACCTCAGGTGCCTAAGGGTGCTCATGCGCATAAGTTCATGCGCCCAACCAGTAGTCATGCACCCAAACAGTACCCCATGTGCCTAATATGTTAGCCATGCGCCTAAGTGTAGGCCATGTGCATGAACTGTGGCCCATGCACCTAGGAAATGTACCCATGCACCTAAGTGTTAGCCATGCACCCAAATAGTGCCCATGCGCCTAGAGTTGCCCATGCGCCTAGAGTTGCCCATGCGCCTAGAGTTGCCCATGCGCCTAAGTGTTGATGCGCCTAAACAGGCTTTATGCGCTGCATAGTGGTAATGTGCCCGTATAGTTGTAATGCGCCCAGACATTTTATACTTAAAATATTTATGCTCATGCGCCTGAAATGTTCCATGTGCCTCATTTTGGCCTTAGGGTTTTCTAAGGGTTTTAAGAGGTTGATGGTTAAGATAGGTTCCTTGGTGATGTGATGGCTTACGCTTGATGTATGCATGATGACGTGATGAGGTTCATGATGATGTATGGGTGTGATGTGTTATCTTTCTTCGTTAAATGGTTTTCAAAACGTATGTATTATGTTATGTACTACGTTGTGTATCTATTATGTGACTTTACGTGGTGTGATTATGCTAGTATACGTAAAGTATTATTCTAATGAAAGTGAAAGATTAATGATAATGAAGTGGAACATAACAAATGAATGAAAAGCCTTGCACGTAAAGTTGAGGAGGTTCACAACTCATTGAGAGTTGTTAGCCCAACTTTGTGTTATATAGCATGCGATCTTGGCTAACCCATAAGGGTTCACACACAAGAGGATCAGTCTTTGTGACTGATCCATACATACGAAATGGGATCCTTGTCACGTACCCCGGTATTGTGTTAGTCTTCAGACATGAGTCGGTTTGTTTGCAGGCCCTGACACAGTATCAGCTTTCTAGCATGAGTCGGGGGTATTGCATGGATCTAGATAGAAGTGAAAGATAATCATGAAAGTTCTAAACGTATGAAATGAACGAATGAGGAATGAATGATGATGTACGTTGATAAAGATAATAAATGAATAATTATTTTCAATGTGTACGTATGATGTATGACTGCGAATGAATGTAAAGCTTTGGTTTTAAATAAAGTAAAGTATTTTTATTATAAAACTAGAAATCACTCAGCGTCACTGAAATTTTGTATGCATAATAGTTGGCAGGTATTTTGTTGATGCTGAGTAGTTGCAGGTATGGATGCATAAGCTACTGGGAGCGTTTTGAGGCTGGCATTCATATTTTGACATGTTATTATAATTTGATATGTAAAATGAATGGTGTAATGTAATGAAATGACATGTTTTAATTATAAATGAAAGTTTTTAAATTCCGCTACAAATGTAATGTATGTTTTAAAATGATTTATGCGATAACAGTCCAAACTGTAAGTGTCCCAAAAACGGGGCCTTACAGCACTTGACCATAGTAGCTTGCAGTAGTAATATATTTAGCTTCAGCAGTTGATACAGATACATAAGATTATTTCTTGCACTTCCATGAGACTACCCTTCTATCAAGGAATTGACATCCCCTGGTGTAGACTTTATAGTCATGTTAGGCCCACCACAGCCACTATCTGTATACACATACAGATTGAAGTTAGAATTCTTAGGATACTAAAGTCCCAGCTTAGGAGCTCCTTTGAGGTATCTAAGATCTTAAGAGAAACCAGGTGTGACATCTTAAGATTGGCTTGATATCTTGGATATATGCATATGGAAAACATGATATTAGGCCTGCTGGATGTGAGGTATATAAGAGGCCTAATCATACCGTATAAAGATGTTTATCAACATACTTCCCCTCAAGATCAGGTCCTACAGAGTGGTTTCTAGCTATAGGAGTCTCGGCATCCTTGCACCCAGTCAGATGAAATCTACTTAGTATGTATTGCACATACTTAGACTGGTTTATGAAGATGTCATTGTCAACCTGCTTCACTTGAATACCTAGAATGAAATTGTGGTCCCCCATGGCATTCATTTAAAATCTACTCTTCATTAGCCTTTCAAACTCTTTGTAGAGATTTTCATTAGTTGACCCAAAGATGATGTCATCTACCTAAACTTAAACCATCATCAAGTTATTCTCTGCTCCTTTGATGAAGAGTGTGATATCAATAGTACATCTCTTGTAACCATGTTGAACAAGGTACTATGATAGTGTATCCTACCACTTCCTTGGAGCTTGATGAAACCCATAAAGAGCTTTGTCAAGATTAAAGACATAATTAGGATGATCTGGGTCTTCAAAGCTAGGAGGTTGCTTGACATACATTTCCTCATCTATCATACTATATAAAAAGACACACTTGACATCCAGTTGGTAGACCTTGAAATCCTTGGATGTAGAAAAAGCAAGGAATATCCTAACAGCTTCAAGTCTTGCTAAAGTAGCAAAAACATCAGTGTAGTCAATCCCTTCTTCTTAAGTGTACCCTTGAACTACTAGTCAGGCTTTGTTCTTGATGACAAGTCCTCTATCAACCTTCTTTTTCCTAAAAGTCCACTTGGTACCTATTGACATCTTTCCATGAGGAAGAGGGCATAGGTTCCAAACCTTTTGCCTTCTGAATTGAAGCAGCTCATTTGCATTGATTCAATCCAACTTCCATCTTTCAAAGCCTTCTTAACTTTCTTTGGCTCAAACTAGGACATAAGCAAGAGTGTAGACAAACATTTTTATCATGGGTTTGTCCTCTTGTTCTCACCTTAGTTTAAACATCTCTAATGATTTTTCTAGTGGGATGAGACTTGTGGATTCTTAGTTGAGGTATCACAACAAGGTGATTTGACATAACTAAATTAGTGAAATTTAGATCTGGTGATTGGGTATCACCCATCATATTAGCACACTTATCAAGTGTAACTTGATTCTGAGTATGTGTGAAATCATTAATGTTGTCTTCAGTGGAGTGGTTATCAGTATCATGAAATTCTTGATCACTTTCATCATCTCTATCTCCTCCTACCTTAGAAATGCTTTCATTTGAGTTTTATAACTCATTGTTGGGATTGTTGGCACCTCAGATGTATCAAATGAAGAGTTTGTCATGGTTGTGCTGACAGGATTTCCACTTGCAAGGTTTGTCCTAGTGGAACTGAAGGAATTCATTCATTTGGTCTTCTCAGCTCATATCTAGGATCAAGTTCTCCTGCAGATGCATTACCTATTGTTCCTGAAACATCTTTACAAGATTTGTTAAAATATTTGGTAACTAAATCAAGATCAAATATCTAATCAGGACTAGAACCTTTTATACTGGTAGCGTGCTCATTGAAGGTCATATTGGTTGACTACTCAACTACTCTAGTTCTAAGATTATATACTCAATAAGTCTTAGCTTAGAAATAGTATCCAATGAAATGTTCATTATCTACTTTCTCAGCAAATTTGACTATATGATCTTTGGTATTTAAGGTGGTGCATGGACATCCAAATGACCTGAGAAAACAAATAAAAGATCTTCTTTTGTGCCACAGTTCATAAGGAGTCTTTTGATGAGTTCTGAATAGTACAACTCGATTATGCACATAGCAAATAGTGTTGACTGCCTCTGCCGAGAAGGTGATGGGCGGTTTAAAGTCAGAGAGCATGGTTCTTATAGCATCAAAAGTGTCATATTTCTTCTTTCAGCAACACCATTTTGTTGAGTTCTAGGAGCACTATTTTGCCTTGTAATACCCTTTTCATCACAAAATGTATCAAGGATTTGGTTCTTGAATTCAGTTCCTTGATCATATCTTATGATCTTGACCTTATGATCATATTGATTCTCTATTTTTAGAATAAAGGATCTTAAGATTTCAGGGGTCTCATCCTTAGTTATAAGAAAGAAGACTCAAGTATATCTTGTGAAGTCATGTGTGATCATAAGGCAATATGAAGTTCTTCCTAGACTCATTACACTGGTAGGGCTAAAGAGATCCATATGTAATAAGTGTAGAGGAGTAGTGATGGAGTTTGTTTCCTTTGGGTTGTGAGACACTTTGCGCTGCTTTCCATACAGACATGCAACATTATGGTCATTACTTGTAAACTCTTTCTCTAGCATTCCAGTTACCAAATCATCTTTAATTAATTTATTCGTGTTCTTAATGCTTACATGGCATATTATTTTTTGCCGAAGGAAAGACTCATCACTATTGGCTTTACATAGAAAGGAAGAAACTTCTCTTGATGGGGAGGTTTCTCTTAAATCCATCTTGTACATGTTCCCTTTCCTGGGGGCTATGAGCAGGATATGTTCTTAAGGAATGATCACCCCTAGCTTGGGAACAATGCATTCATGCTCAGTAAAGAGCATGTTATGTCTCTGGTCATAGAATTAAGATACATTCTTAATTCTAAGCTTACCATTTGTCACCCTACCCCTTCCAGTGATGTAGCCACCTGATTCTTCTCTAAAATCAACAGGCCCTCCATCAATTTCTCAAAGTTTTAAAGCAAAGAGCTGTTGCCAGTCATATGCCTTGAACAACCACTATCAATGATCCATACATTTCTCTTGGCCTTTAGCTATTCCTAGATATGAGAAAGAGATGGTTAGTTATATTTGGAAACCCAAGCCGTGCTCGTCTTGGGCTCATCAAGATGAACTGAAGATAGCTCAACAATTATTGATCCTATATGCAAGCTTTGATGATCCTTGGCTGTTGTTAATGAAGAAACTTTAGTCGCATGGCCTTCCTTCATCTTCCATACCATCTCTGGAAAACTAGACTTGGCCCTCAATACTTGGTAAGTTTTGATGACTTTGTAAGTTTGGAGACTAAACCTTTGGAAGCTTTTGCATCCACTGCAGCGGACTTCAGTGCTTCGGAAGCATTCCTTTCTTCCGAGACCAAACTAGCTTCTGAAGATAGTTTTCCACCTATATTTCTTGTTCCCCTTGGAGTTTTTTAAGGAAATTGATTTTCCTTTCAAATATATTTTTTTCTTCCCCTCAGGAGCCTTCTTCTTGTTCATGTGGATAGTACTCTGAGGATTATAGATGTAATCCTTAGCAAAATGACTTGTATCACAACACATGATGCATTCAATAGGCATACTTCTAAGGGTCTTTTTCTAATGAGAATGTTGAGCTTGATCTCTCTCCACTATTAAGGATGAAGCTTGCTCTTAAAGCTGGATGGTTCAGGATGTGCAATAGTGGTGCATATTTGTTCAACCTTCTTCTCTAGACTAGGATGGTTTGAACTTGAAAGAGGACTCCTAGTACTAGAGTCCTTAGTTAAGTATTCAGTATTCACCACCTCAAACCCATTAGAGATAAAGACTTTTTTTTCTTAGGATTGAAATTAGGCTTGATCTCTTGGACTTTATTTAATTTTCTTTTAGCAACCCTGATCAAATTCTTCCTAGTTGGCTTGGCCATCCTTGTTTCCTTTTTCTCTCCAGGAGTATAGTGACACTTCTTAAGATGTACCTCCTCACTAACTTCTAGTTCATCCTTCACTATCTCTCTTCATCTTCATCCTCTTCTTGAATAGGATCGATGAGGGGCAGCTCATCTTCACTAGTTCCATAACTTGAGTCTTAAAGATGATAATATGTGTGGAGGAGCTATCTCACTTGATCCTAGTCCCTGCATGTTTTGATAACAAATATTTACATGCAAGGATGATGATATGATGTTCTTGAAAGTTTCCTCTTCAAGAACACATTTTTCTTCCTTTGCTTTGAAGACCACAAGCTCAACCTTACATTCGGTTAAATTGGTAATGAGATCTTTAATTTGAGTCCTTTACTTTGTGTGCTCATGCTTAAGAGTAGAAATGGTTTTCTCTAAATCTTATATTTACATTTATAATCATTTTTAGCTCTTTTAAAATCATCTTTAAAATATTCAAAGACTCAAGGTCAGATCTCACTTTAAAGTTATAGGACCAATACATGTTTACTTTAGCAATTTATTCAGGAGTACAGAGGTGTTCTAATACTTGTGGTTCATCATGGTCAGCCATCAGTGTTTGATTTGGAGAAACATCCTCTACCTGAAAGCTCTAGTCAAAGTCTCCCTCTTTAACAGCAACAATAGCTTGTTGTTTTAGTTGGCTTGGCTTCTTAGTTCGGGGAGCTGCATTAGTGTAGCTTGGTCTAGAATATGTTTGGCCACCATTAGTCCTTGGTACCTTACATTATCTAGAAATCCCATTTGGTTACAGTTATAACACTTCACTTTGCTTTTCTCTAGTTCAAACTTTCCATCGGTTACATTGCTTGGGAACTTTCTTGTGGTTCTCTTGTAGAATTCTTGGCTCTATTAGTGAGAAGAACCATCTGCTAGACTATATCCATATAGTCCAGGTTATCTGGATGGATACAATCCAAGTCTACAAAAGTAAAAAGAAAGTTACCACAACTTTCATCTAAAAAGGCTTGAGATTATCATGTCACTTGGAATGGGCTTCCTTAGATGTAGCTCTCCCTTGGTGTCTCTAGGAAGGTGATGAAAGGGACCTTTTGTGAGTTGTCCGGGAAGTAGATGAGATGATGATGTGGTTCTCTCCTATCCCTTTTAACCACATGAAGGGTTGAACTCTGTTGATTGCTGGAAGAGCTGCTGGATGGATTTTGAATGTTTATTTGCATCTGGTAATGGCTCAAGATACCATATAACTCTATGAGAGTAAGGGTGAACAGGTTTTTCAGTTCTTTTAATCGCCATATAGTAGTGTATCCACTGTCTGGGAAGAGAAAACATTAAGTTCTTCATAATTTCCATATTCTTAAGTTCGACTCCAATATCCATTAGAGTATCTATAGTCTCAACATACCTAAAGTATTGTTAAGTCATAGTTTCATTTGTTTTGTAGGTGAAATTCTCAAAATGTTGCTTCATGAGATCATTTTTATTTTCCTTGGCTTCCTCAGACCCTTCATACATAGGCTTTAGTGCATCAGAGTTGCTTTGTAGTTTTGCACTTCTTTAAGCCTCTATAGGTAGAGTTGGGAAGATCAGTTTAAAGAGAGGTCATGGCCTTTTTATCTATATCAATCTTCTTCCAATCTTCCTCAGTATAGTAAGCCACTTCCTTTTCAATCTTCTTCCTATCTTATGACTTGATGAAGCCTTCCATTATTTGGCACCAAGTATCAAATTTATCCGGACTGATCAGTTGAGATTTGATCATACTATCGGTTTCCATGTCAGCCTTAGTAAGAGCTGTCATTTGAGCTGGTAAGTGTTTTGTGAAATTGAAGAAATTTAAGATGGTAAGATCTTACAAGCAGTAGCCTAAAATGCTCTGATACCAATTGCAGGATTGGTTAAGGGTGATACAATATTTTCACAAGGTAGAGAGTATAACAGTTAATAGATCAAATAGGCCAACTTTGAAGACCAACTTACAGCCGGTTTCCATGTCGGTTGGTAGAGAGTATAATGGTTTCCATGTCGGTTTCGATGTAGTAAAATGCTTTATACTAAATCTTACAGCCGGCCATACTTTGAAGGCCAACTCGAACACTAATCTAGACAGCAAGATCAATGTAAAGTTGAAAAGTATATTGTCTTTTCCCTAGTGACTATGACATGCCACAGCTCACATCCTAATCTATTATAAAAAGGATAAAAGTCCAAGAGTGAAAAGTTGGAGACTCAATGAACTTAATCTATAGTTGACAAAATTATGGATATATCACCACTTATATAAGCTGGTGAGTCTTCAGAGATGGCAACAGAAAGTAGTTCTGCTTTTGTCAAAAGCATGTCAAAGAAAGCATGTCTTTTCTGTTTTTAGAAGAAATCAGTCTCTTAGCTTCGGAAGACTTTGTCTTGAAGCTTTAGAATACTTTATCTTTGGCTTCAGAAGAATTGGTTGGCTTCAGAAAATTTGACACTTAGATAATTTCTTTATGCATTTGTCAAATCTTCCGAAGTAACTTCCATGTACTTCAGTATGTTTGCTAAGAGAACTTTGGCTTGCATCAGCCTCTATGCATCAGCCTCTATGATAACTCTTACAAAAATGCTTCATTTTATCTCATTGATTTATGTGTTAACATATCAAGTGATTTATATAAGATGATTAATATTTATATTTAGTGGGTTGTGGAACTTGAAATTTATAAATAAAAAAAGATGATTTATAAACATACAAAGGCACCTTTTATAAACTAGTAAACTGGGGGTTTTTATATAGAAGATTTATATGTATATATATAAGCCAAAACCCTACCACCCATCCCCTATTGATCTATTGCCAAACCCCACCATTTCCCTTTGTGCGATCGGCCATACACACACCTTACACCATTAATTTTTGCTTGAATCCATCAACACAACACGTTGCGGAATTTCATTCATGATCAACTACGTGATTTGGGTAAGAATTAGCATTAAGTTTTCATCTTTTTCATGAATTTTGATTATGCACAAACCTTAGGTCATCCACCCAATCCTATAAATTGATATTGATAAAATTAAATGTTATAGTTGGTCTATATTGATACTATTGTTGATAGTTTACACGGATTGTGCAAAAAATACATGATTTGTATGTATAGTAGTTCATGACTTACAATAAGGTGAAACTTTAGTTTCCAAGAATTTTGAAGTTTGATATCTAATGATGCTTGTGATGCTATGATGATAGTTATAGGTTAGATGGATCACGTGAATGATGTATTATGTGTTGATTTGATGAAACATGGATTGTTTAGATCACATTCTCCTAAAGATGAAAAATTATAAATGTGATTATTGAAATTCCATATTTGGGCATGCATGGAAGGATAGGATCATGCTAGAATGGTTATTGAGGATGATAACACGTGGATGATATGCTAAATGTGTTAGATACATAAGTTACTCATGTTTCTGGAAACTTGAATTTGATGAACTTATGAGAATAGGATGATTAAATTCATATGTATGTTTTATGATAACGTAGTATTGTCTTGACATGAATAAAATTAGGTGAATAGGTTTATATGATTGAACCTTGTTGTACATGTGTGTATTTGATTTACATGATACCTTGTATGTTATAATGCTATGATGAATACCATACACGCATGCAGATCTAAAGCCCCTACTTAGTATGATTGGTAGGGTTTAGTGTGTGAAGTTGCAAGTTTACTTCACATGGGATATGATGAGTGGTCTAAACCCTATCTGTATCTAAGTTGTATGATATTACCATAGGTAGTAATCACATAGGAAAACTTAAAGTAATTAGTTATTGATGGGTTGAAATGTATCGTTGATTGTCATTATAGATTCGTATGTGTTGTATGATAGGTTTTGATAGTATAAAAACTTGCTAGAGTTTAGAACTCATTATATCTAATATGTATGTGTAATACATGAATGTATTGAACTAAAATCGAATGTCAAGATTTCACTTACCAAACGGGTTATCGGTTCAATCTTGGTCAAACTAGGTAAAATTTAGTCAACTATCTAAAGTACATGAATCAATAGGATTGATTGGACACTTAAAGTTTAATGAACCAAGCCTTCCTTCACGTACTCATATACTTACATGCTTTAGGCAGCTTGTGACGGCTTTAATTTTTAGCTTGATATTCTAGTCTTGCATGCACCTACGGTGTGACACCCGTCACTCTCAGGTCCGTTCATTAACCCGAATCGACTCAAAATAGATTGGAAGTATTATAACATTATTAGATGTGTTTATAATTCAATTATCTATATTGTAGATGATTAACTTTTTGGTTCGCCCATAGAAGCTTAATACATTCTTTTGTTATTCTCACATCATATCAAGGTGAGTTTCGCGGCCCTATTTTTATTACAATTATTTATAAAATCTAGGAGGAAAAGTGTGCTCAACATTTTGTTACTGTGAAATAAATTATTCTTTTAAGATAGTTGTGTTAGTGTTTTATAATTTTCTATCTAGTATATACATGAGTTTTCTGTGTGATTTTTTATTCATAACTATTTACTTTAGTGTTGGAGTCGATGGTATTAATAGTATTATTAGGTTGACACCCCCACCCTTGCTTGTTAGTATACAAGTTGGGACTGACAATGGTCATGAACGGACCCAAGGATATGTTTTGAAATGTCATGTGTTTACGTCGTAGGGTTAGTTGTAAAGCTCATGATTACATGTGATATTACTTGCTTATAACTGTTTACACTTATGTCCGACAATTGTAACACATCATGTATTCACTGATATTTAAACCTGCAAACTCACCAACCATGTGTTGATCTTTTTGAGCCTATCTTTTCAGGTAACAATAATCCTAGGGGATAGCTGAAGCTTGTGCCTTAGATTTGACCTTTAAGTATTTGGGATTGACAAAGAATATTTTGGTTTAGGTGGTATTTGCTTTACACATTATGCATTGTTTACTTTGGGTGTGTTTTGCCCTTTATTTGTCCCAGGTTATAGGATTTAGTTTATTATACTTTATTTGACTATGCTAGTTGGGAAATTGACTAACCACAATACAAGTCTCCATTTGTTTTGGGTGACGTCATGACATGTTAGTTATCTCGTTTAATGCATCCCTATTAATTAACAATGTCTTATGACAACCCTAACCCGTTATATTCTCGTGTTTCTACTATAAGCGGGGGGGTGATATAAGGTGAGTTCATTGCTTCATGACATAAGGTGAGTTCATGACCCGACTTAGAAACTTTTCTAAGGCAATTTTTTTGGCGCATGGCCCTATTTAGGCGCATAAACAATCTGTTGAACATATTTCTATGCTGTTTCCAGTCCCAAACATCATATTATCTTAGTCTAAGCTTACTTATACCATTCTAAGCATGAACATAACATAAAACATTCATAAATATCATCATACATGCATGGATACATACGGTTACCTATACAACATTTGTAAAAATGGTTTACATACATTTTCAACCACAAGAATTTATAAAACATGTAGAAATTGGGGTCTAGTACTCATCTTTGCAACTCACACCCATATTTTCTTCCAAACTTGTGCTCACAAGAGTTTAAACTCCTAAAACAAGCACAACACATCACCAAAACACAAACAACACTTAGAAAATCAGTTTCTAAGGTGCAAAACCTCAAAGAATCGAGCCAATTAACATAAAACACTTACCTTCGGGCTTCTTCTTCTTATTCTTCTTTCTAGTCCCGAAGCTTTCTGCTCTTTCTGTCTCTAAAATCCGAACCAAAAAGGTGAAAAGTAACATGGCATGGGCGGCCATGTTGCTTTTGTACAAAATAATTATTAAATTTTGTACTTTTGACACATTTAACCCCTCAACTTGGGTTAAATGGCATTTTCCACTTTTATACTTTCTTTTTACAATTTCTTATAATATCCGGGTGTTACAAGTCCACCCCCCTTATATAGGTTTCATCCCCAAAACCTGTTATTCCTCAAACAGATGAGGGTAATGCTGCCTCATCTCTTCTTCAATCTCCCACGTGGACCCGGATCCTTTCCTATGCTTCCACTGTACACGCACAAGATGAACCACTTTATTCCTTAACCTTTTCTCTTTACGATCAATGATCGCCACTGGTTACTCCATATAATTGAGTCATTCATCCACCTCGATATCCTCTAGTGGTACAACCATGTCTTCATCATCTAAGCACTTCCTCATATGAGATACATGGAATGTGGGATGAATTCCACTTAACTCATTTGGCAATTCAAGTCGATAGGCCACCTCTCCTACTCGTGCAATGATTCGGAAAGGTCCTATGTACCTTGGGATTAGTTTTCCTCGCTTCCTGAATCGGATGATGTCCTTCCAAGGTGAGACCTTCAACATAACTCGTTGCCAACCTTGAATTATATCGGTCTACACCTCTTATCAGCATATGACTTTTGTCTATCTTTCGCTGCCTTCATGAAGGCCTTGATCTTTTCTAACTTCTCAGTCGTAGCCTAGATCACCTCAACACCTCCTAGCTCCTTCTGCCCAATATCCCCCTAACATACGGGCGTCCTACATCTACTACTGTAAAGCATCTCGTACGGTGGCATGCCAATACAGGCATGATAACTATTGTTATATGAGAATTCTGTTAATGGTAAGTGATCATCTCAACTTCCTCTAAAATCAATCACACACGCTCAGAGCATATCCTTGAGTGTCTGAATCGTCCTCTCAGACTGGCCGTCCATCTGAGAATGATAAGCCGTACTAATGTATAGCCTTATCCCCATCACCTCATGGAACCTCTTCCAAAACTTCGATGTGAATCGGGTGTCACGATCCGACATGATAGACATCGGCACACCATGATGAGCTACAATCTCTTTAATGAACAGATCCGCATGTCTTTTGGATGAGTACATCTCACGGATCAGTAGGAAGTGAGCACTCTTGGTTAGACGATCAACAATCACTCAGATGGTATTGTACCCCCTCGCCGTGCGGGGTAACTTCGTAATGATGTCCATGGTGATATGCTCCCACTTCCACTAGGGTATATCCAAAGGTTGGATTTTTCCATAAGGCTTCTGATCCTCTGCCTTCACTTGCAAGCAAGTAAGGCACTTATTCACATACTCCACTACGTCACGTTTCATTCCCGGCCACCAGTAGTCCTTCTTCATGTCTTGATACATCTTGGGGGCACCGGGATAAATGGAGTATCGAGTCTTGTGAGCTTCATCCATAATTCGCTCTTGCAGATCTCCATAACGAGGGATCCACATTCTTCCAAAGCGGGTTCTAACCCCGTGGGTGTTTTCTCCCAGTTTCGCGACTAGACCTCTCATTCGTTCAGAGTTAAGGCGATCTTCTTTCAACGCCTCATCTTGAAATTCTTTCACTTGAGTCATCACGTCCGAGGTCATCACTAACTGATACGCCTTCCCCTAAATCGGCTCGGGTCTCTCTTTTCTGCTCAGGGCATCGACTACCACGTTGGCCTTGCCCGGATGGTAGTGGATCTCACAGCCATAATCTTTAATGAGCTCTAACCATCTTCTTTGTCTCATGTTGAGATCCTTTTGCACAAAGAAGTACTTCAATCTCTTATGGTCGGTGAAGATCGTGCACTTTGTACCATATAAGTAGTGCCTCCAAATATTCAACACGAAAACCACAGCCGCTAACTCCAAATCAGATGTACGGTAGTTGACTTCGTGGGTCTTCAACTGTCGGGATGTCTAGGCTATCACCCTTCCCTATTGCATTAACATGCAACCTAGCCTAGAATAAGAGGCATCCGAATACACCACTAAGTCCTCACTCCCTTCGGGTAATGTCAAGACAGGAGCTTGGGTTGATCTCGTCTAAACAAACAAATTAATAAGTTCTTTATTAATCAAGTTAATGAAACATTAATTAAATTAAACCTATTTTCTTAAATGAATCAAATTGAGTGAAAATTATAATTTGATTTGTTTTATCAGGTTTTAATTAAAATTGTTTGAAAAATCATTTAATTTTAATTGGGAAAATTCAAATTTTATTACTTTTAGTTAAGCTTGATTAATATTAATTGAGCTTAAATAAACTGTAATTGAACAAAGTTAATTCTTTAATTAGGCAGATCTAATTAAATTAAGCTTCGACGTTCTTTGGATTCAATTAAAATTTTAAATTTGATTTTGATTTAAAACACAAACAAATTTTCAAATCAATTTTGTTATTAAACAACATGGAAAATTTAACATCATTCACTAACACTCGCGTTTCAAGAAACCGAGATATCTTTCTTGCTGCAGGTAGAATGAGATTTCAATAATTCAAACAAAGCAAACCAAACTGAAAACAACCAAACAACTACAGAAAATCAAACAAAAGCTGCAAACAACCAAACGTCAGCAGCACATCAAACAATGACTTATTGTTTGATAACACAAACATACAGTTGTACATCAGTCACATTGAAAAAGAACTGACGCACTTACATTTATGTGATCTTGCAAATTCAAACAACATATTGTCTAATGATTTGATAAAATGCAGCTCAGAGATGGAACAGTCTCAAAGAAATGATCAAGCTCAAATCAAGACATTGAATCATCAAAACATCAGTTTAACTCAAGAGATGAACAAGTTGCAAGACAAAATGGTTCAATAACAAACCAAGCTTGAAGAGTTAACTGCTGAGCTTGCAAAAGCAACAAACATCAACAACACCAACATTCCTCCATTTCCTGAAATTCCTGAAGACAGAAAGATCAATCTATGCTCATCAGCATGCATAGATGAAGTTCAAAACATTGCAACAAACTATCATACATGATAATGGAGGAAAGAGCTTCACATGCAGAGGAATTACAAACATCTGCAAAGCAAATCAGTTCATTAGAGAAAGAAGTTGATAACTTTCTTATAGAAAATCACAAGCTAAATGCTCAATCAACAGAACTTTCTATGAAGTTAACAAACATAAAGGCTGAATTTCAAACGAAAATATCAGAAGCAAGTACAACTAAAACAATCATTGTGACACCCTTGAAATTTCAGGTTAATACTGCCAACCTTTTCGCATTATTACGTTAAGTTACCATCAGCAATACGTGATTGTCATCAACGTTACATAATGCCCAGTAAAACGTGTGGGACTATTATTAATACAAGTGTGATATTATTTCATATATATATAAGTTACATGTTATAAAAAAACAAGTTACATTAAATAGATTATCATGAATTATGTAATACAAATAGCAAATTATAAGTTAATTGATAAGAATTGTAAACAATGTTAAACTCTAGGGATCCAAAGTGTAAGTACATAATTTAAAATATCAATCATAAAAAAAAACTTGAGGGATAAAGTTTCAAATCTCAAATTCACGTATGTGCACCTCCCCATAACCGACCCACGTTTATTCATCAACCCTAGCAACCCCATCGACGGCAGCACACCCTCACACCGATCACCTTCATCTGCGCAATCCTAATTCTGAAGTACCACCGACAGCAGCCCCCTAAGCAGCCCGATCTCCATCACCG
>BJCO01800821.1:0-12905 GCA_018326465.1 Flaveria floridana
ATCATCTTGAGTGTTTGGCATGGGGCTGTCCTGATTGCAGCATCCATGAAGCCTGAAGAACTATTTGAACTCCCTCCCCTTAGCTTCCTTTTCCTCTTTCTTTCCTCCTCCTCAATCTCCACAGAGGTCATTTTCCTCTTCCCTTTATCACTCACAGGCCTTGGTGACTTAGGGTGGAGAGAGCTTTGGCCTTTATGTTGTGGCCAGAGAGAGGTTGTGGAGCACCTTCACCAATTAGTGTCACCTTGAGGGTAAAGGATGTTGAAGCAGTTGTTTCTATGACAATGCTTACAGGTTCTATCATTGGGCCTTCAGTCAAGGTTTTCCCTTTGAAGCTAATATTGGGTTCCACCTTAATATCTAGTTGAGCAATGGCATTGCCTAATCTTGGATTCCACCTCAATATTCAATTCTCTCAGTCAATATGTCAGATTGCCTATGTTGAGTTTGTTTGACAAGTGGCATATTAACTTAAGAGAGACTATTATAGTAATTCATGGTCTCAAAGTTGAAGATCTCTTGCTACCCTTAAAACTTATGTAGTATTAGGGCTTTTCTAAGTGTATCATACCTTCACCCTATTAATTCATTTACAGCTCCATAGTGTGAGGATGACATTACCCTTGGTATTCCCTTCTCAAACAGACTTTGTATGAGAGAGTCCACATCAATGTGAACTTGAGGTGGTTGTTGAGTGTGGACATTTGCAAGTGAGGTTGGTGATTCCTTAGTGTCCATACTATGAGAAGAACTCTCAGGTTCTATTATTATGATAGCTTCCTCCCCCTTTTTGGTAGCATCACCCACTTGCATAGGTCAGCTAGAGGATAAGTGTATCACATCCTCAGGTTCTTGTGTTCCTATATGAGTCCTTCTGAAAGGTCTCCTAGTTAGTTATTCCTTGAGATCAGAGATCTTAAGTTGCTGATCATTCACCCTTTTGTGGAGGGTAGTCACTTGAGATTCCAAGTGACTAACCTTGGAAACTAACTAGGTGCATGTTTTTATCAGTTTTTGCACTTTTGGTCTAAGATTCACATCATATTCAGTAGAAGAACCACTAGGGGATGAGATAATTGAACCTAAGTCTTCTTCCTCATCACCAGCTTGTTGTTCTTGCCTACTAGATTTCCACTGCTCACTGACAACTTCAGTTGAAGTATCAATGGGTTGGGTTGCCATTGTTGAGGTCTTAATGATGTAATCACTTTTAGAAGTGTGAGCCTCTTCCATATGGATCTCCTAAACATGTTTAGGTAAATCCACCTTGTTCGAGTATAACCACCTCAGTAGGAGGTGGATAATGTGGGCTAGATATGGGTGACATAGGAGTACTCATCTCTCTTTGAATAGGGAAAGAGAAGAGAGATTCATGGTACGTACTGAGTGCTATATCCTTATCATTATAGAAGTCAAGGCTGGGCATTGGCTGGTTTAGATCTAAAGGCTGGGATGGTAACATTCCTCTGAAGGTTGTTCAGTAGAGTGTTGAGACTTTGAGTGAAGGCTTAAGGATTCTTGGGTGATGAGCTCATCATCCTGAGCATGAGGAACCTCATGACTAATCATTTGTGCGATAGGAGTGGTTTCCTTCTCAGGGGAAGTGGGAGCTCCAGTGTCCACTTCCTCCTATATAGGTTGTGATATATGGCCTACATAGGTTAAATAACCTGTGTTGGGGTTTGTTTGGATTTTCTTTTGTAGGTGATGGTTATTTGAGGCTGTGTGGGTGGTCTTGAAGTGGTTGAAGGTATGGGTACAACACTAGCTGGTGCTGCTAGGTTGTCACCTCGAGCAATTAGCTCTAACATTTTTGGAACCAGGGTTGTTTCTACCCCTGGGAAACCAATAGTTGGCCTTCTCATAGTCTGAAGATGTCAGGCTTCATCTGTCCTAATTTTAGAATATTAACTATTCCCCTCAGCTATGAGCCTAGTTCACAGTTGAGAATGTGCTGGACATATCTAGGGAATATATAATATTCTAAGGAGTCCAAGTTTGCAAGTAAATTAATGTATATAAATTGTGAATACCTGAACTTGACCCCGTGAACCATCCCATGAACTATGAAAGAGAGGTCTTTTGGGATTTGGTCCCAACCTCCATGCTTGTTAGACAAGCTGTGAGTAATAACATGGACCTCAAAATACATGGTGGTGAGTCTTCAGAGTTGCGCGGAAAGTGTGTCGGCTTTATGCAAAAGTACATCCGAGAAAAGCATGTTCTCATCTGTCTTCAGAAGAAATCAGCCTTCACTTTATTTGGCTTCAGAAGACATTGTCCTTGAAGCTTTGGAAGACTTCATCTTTTGGCTTCAGAAGATTTGGTCTTTGTCTTAGGAGGATATTACACTTCGAGTATTTTCTATGCATAGTGTAAAACTTCTGAAGCAACTTCTATCTTGTACTAAGTGCATGCATGCAGGAAGCCTTAGGTTGCTTTGGTTGCATCAACCTTCTTTTATAACCTTACAAACTCCTCCTAGGTTTATGCTACCAAAACACAGAAGCTTGTTCAGCAGTTGACAATCCTCATTAGGATCAAGACCATTCCCTTCTTCATCATTTGGTCGAGATCCTTCAGACTCTCATGGTATCTTCTCATGTCATGGAGATCATGCAAAGGTAAATCAAGCATGTCTTTCCAGAAGTAGACATCTTGACCAACTTGATCTCTGATGACATACCATTTGTCTGGATTACTATCAAAATTCCAAGACAAGATAGGTATTCAGCTGTGAGAGGCTGTTCTTGAGTAGGAGTTGGTTGAGCAACCTCTTATTGTACTTCCTCAGGATGCTCTGACACGGTCCTCTGCCCAAAAAGTTAGAGGCAACTTTGATTAAGCTAACACGGTCCTTATAGCCTTAATAAGTGTCTTGTTCCTCCTCTCAGCAACACCATTTTGTTGAGGAGTCCTAGGACCACTATATTGTCTGGTAATCCCTTTTGAGTTACAAAATGAGTCAAGAACTTGATTCTTAAACTCGGTTCCTTGATCACTTCTAATTGTATTTATCTTGTGATCAATTTGATTTTCTATTTTAAGAATAAAAGATTTTAATGTTTAAATAGTTTTATCTTTAGTTCTTAAAAAGAATACCCATGTAAATCTAGTAAAATTGTCAACTATCACAAGGCAATATGATTTCCTTCCAATGCACATTATACTTGTGGGACTAAATAGATCCAAGTGCAATAAGTGTAATGGAGTCGTGATAGTGTTAACGTCTTTGGATTTGTGGGATGCCTTGTGTTGCTTCCCTTTAAGACAAGCAAGACAATTGTCTATATAGAAAAACTGCTTTTTAGGCACGCCATGTACCAAGTTATTTTTAACCAGTTTATTCATGGTTTTAAAATTAACATGACTCATTTTTTTATGCCAAAGAGTTGACTCATCACAATTATCTTTGGAAAGAAAGCATGATACTTCACCTAGTGGGTAAGCATTATTCATATCCAGCTTGTACATATCGCCTCTCTTGAGAGATCTAAGAAGCACTGATTTCTGAGGTATTGTCATCCCGGGTTTAAGGATAATACACTCATGTTTTGTGAAAAGCATTTGGTGCTTTTGAATACAGAACTGAGAAACACTCAAGAGATTGTGTTCAAGCTGTTTGACAAAGTGTACTTTGTCCACTTTTAACATACATTTGGATACACTACCTCTACCAGAAATGTATCCTCCAGCTTCACCTCCAAATTGAACAAGCCCACTATTAAAATGTTGAAATTATTATAGAAGAGATCTGTTTCCTGTGATGTTCCTGGAGCATCCACCATCCACAATCAAAATGTTTCCATTCCTGTCAAGTGGATGTCCCTACACACAAGGTAAAATGATTAGTTACTATTGGAAACCCAGGCCTTATTGGTCTTAGGATCTACAAGTGAAGATGACATAACCAAAATATATGCATGGGGGTTCAACTCTGGCTTCTGATGAAGAGGTTTGGGCTGCAGCATCTTGTCTGATCTTCCATTCCATCCTTTGGTTGACCAGTGTAGACGAGCATGAACTTGAGCACATGACTTACTTCCGAGGCTTCTTTGTTATCGGAAGAAGTTGTCACCATATATTCTTACAAAGCAGTCTTCTCAGAAGATTTCAAAGGTTTCCTTTTATTCCTTTGTTTGGTCTTGGCCTTATCTTCTAAAGCTATTTTCCATTCTAAAGAATGAATTTCTTCTGAGAGCAACTTGGCTTCGGAAACAAGCTTTCCTTTCTTTAACACTTGAACCATATGATATGGTCTAAATGTGAAACCTTCCTTGACTCCTTTCTTAACATTGTTTGCATAATGTGTGCTTGCTGGATTATAGTAACAATCTTTAGCCATGTGGTTATACAGACCACAGATTATGCACTCAATGTTAACTTTGATGGCGCATGAGGGCTACTATTTCTTGTGCTGCTTTTCTTCTTCAACAGATTTTCCCTTTCACTTCAGATTCTTTAGTTGGATAGGAGTACTGGTACCACACTCTTTTCCTGAATAAGAGTTTCCAGCCACTTGAAATCTAGCTACATTGAATACAGCCTTTTGCCTTAGGTCTATTTTCATCTTAGACTAGGCCACCTTCTGGGCAGTTTTTCTTGTTGCCCTGATCTTGTTCTTTCTCTCTTTGGTGGTCAGGGGTTGATCATTAGCTGTGTGGATGAGGTGTTCTACCTTATCCTTCACTGTGGTGGTTACCATTGTTGCATCATTCTGCTAATCATTGGGTAGTGGGTTAGCAGTTGGAACCTCTTGCTCATCAGTATCACATATTGGCTATCTAATAGACACATAGGGCTGTAGTGGAGCTGTTTCATTGGTTCCCAGCCCACTCTTGTTTTGACAACACACATTTGGGTTGGATGATGATAGAAGAATGGATTTGAAGTTCTGCTATTACTAGCTGGGCTTGAGCCTCAATCAACTTGGAGACTAAATCTTTTATTTAAGCCCTGTAGTTTGAGTGTTCATGTTTTAAAGAAGATACAATTTTCTCTAACTCTTCAATTTTGAATTTAGAGTTAGATTCTGCCCTCTTAAAATTAGATTTTAATATGTTTAAGGACTCAATATCATATTTAATTTCGATGTTCTAGTCCTGATACATTTTGACCTTAGCTATACATGCTAGGGTACAGAGATGTTCATATACCTTGGTGTCTTCAGTACCAGCCATGAGAGCTTGAGCAATGGTGACATCCTGTACCATGAAGCTCCAATCAACCTCTTGAGCAATAGCTGTAATTTGCTGCTCAGTTGGCTTGGCGGCAGCCTAAAGGGTAGCATGATGTTGGGAGGCTTGAGCTGCTCTAGGAGTAGATCTTTGAGCCTTTCATTCCCTTGCAAAATGACCAAGTTGGTTACAGTTGTAACACTTTGCTTTTGACTTATCAAACCCAAACTTAATGTCGGTTGGGTTCTAACGGAATTGCCTTCCAGTTCTTTTTAAAGACTTGTTTTCTATGTAGGTTAAAACAGCCATCTATTGGACAATGTCCATGTATTCTACATGATCTAGGCTGAAACACTCGAGATCATCAAAAGAGAATTGAAAACCTCCAGAGTGTTCATGCAGAACCGGTTAAGGGAGGTCAATATAATCACTCACAATGAGGAGAGTGTTAGAACACTTAACAGTTCAAATATGGAACTGGATTTAGGAACAAGATACAAAGAAAACTAGCAAACAATGAGACTACACTCAAAGAACAATATATAGGGTTTTCAAGAATGTTGTATATTAATCTCAAGTTCTTTTACATGTGTTACAATATATAAATAATATAAACTACCCTGAGGTACTTTATACTACACTCTACAACTGGCTATACTTGAAAGCCAGTTGGAACATTGAAAGAAAACAAAATCAATATAAAGTCAAAAGGCAGATTTGCCTTTTGACTAGTGATTATGGCATGTCATAGCTCACATCCTAATTTATTACAAAAAAGATAAAAGTACATAAACCTCAATACACAATTGAAAAAGCATGGACCTTTTCACCAACTCATACAAGTTGGTAAGTCTTTAGAGTTGCAGCAGAAAGTGGGTCATCTTTATGCAAAATTACATCCGAGAAAAGCATCTTCTCCTCTGTCTTGGAAGAAATTAGACTTTACTTCGTTTGGCTTTGGAAGACTTTGTCATTGAAGCTTTGGAAGACTTCATGTTTTGGCTTTGAAAAATTTGGTCTTTGACTTCAGAAGATTTTACACTTAGTGTATTTTTCTGAGTATAGTGTAAAACTTCTGAAACAACTTCTACCTTGAACTAAGTGCATGCATACAGGAAGCCTTGGTTTGCTTTGGTTGCATCAGCCTTCTTATATAACCTTACAAACCCCCCAGGTTGATGCTACCAACACAGAGAAGCTTGTTTAGCAGTTGACAGTCCGCATTAGGATCAAGACCATTCCCTTCTTCATCATTCGGTCAGGATGCTTCAGACTCTCATAGTATCTTCTCATGTCATAAAAATCATGCAGAGGTAGATCAAGCATGTCTTGCCAGAAGTAGACATCTTGACCACCTTGATCTCTGATGACATACCATCTGTCTGAATTAGTAGCAAAGTTCTAAGACAAGACGGGTCTTCCAGCTGCAAGAGGCTATGCTTGAGTAGGAGTTGGTTGAGCAGCCTCTTGTTGCACTTCCTCAGGATGCTCTGACTAGTACTAAGGTCTAGAAGTGGATGCCTTTGTCTTCTTGGATACTCTCTTCATGGCCATCCTTTTCTTCCTCTTTGGAGTGTTTAACTGAGAGAGCTGGTCTTGAGTACCAGGTTGTTCTGTTATGCCTCTCTTAGTTGAGTCCACTTCCCTCCCAGGTTCAGAAGGAGAAGGAATAGAACCCTGATATGGAATAGAAGATGAGGTTGGCTGAGATAGAGCTGAAGGTCCAGGTTGTGTTATCTGTGTTGGTTCAATCTTAACCTTTACCTCAGGAGGGGCTTGGTTGGTGGAGAATGCAAGTCCACAAGCTCTCCCTTTTTAATCTTTTGCTTGATCACTCTAATGTGCGCATCCATAGTGGATAGAGACATTGGACCAAGCCTCCTTCTGGAGAATCCATACAGCTTCGAGAAGCTCATCATCCTCTCCCTGTCAACAGACTTCTTTGGACTCTTTTGGATGATGGCTCTTGACTTTGTAGCTTCTTCCCTCATTTTTCTCTTAGCATCATTTTGTTCTTTAACGAACTATTGTTCTAGCTGCTTAAGGTATTCAAATTCAATGTACTCATATGAGAGGGGAAGAAGTGCGGATGCCTGATCGAGGCCTGTGGGACTCAGGTAGTTGATCATGTTTTGTCTATCAGCCTCCTTGTCTACCTGTGGTTGTTTAGTTCCCATAGCCTCTCTCTCAATGCTTTCATAAACTAGGGAGAGAGAGGAGCATGTTTGTACAGCCTCTTTTGCCTTCTTTCTTCTTTGACTCTAAGGAGCAATTCTGCATCCTCTACCTCCTTACAATTCAAAGACTACCAACGTTTTCAAATACTCATATGCATTCAATTAAAGAGCCAGCTATTCTTACAATTCAAAGACTACCAACGTTTTCATAAGAATCCCATAAAAATCATAACTTTAACAATCCATCATCTAATCTAGGAAGTAGCAAAGTGTCTAGCCGCTCATAATTGCGGTTTCAATCAAAAGTAAAGTTGAAACAATGAAATGAAACATCTAAGACGAAAAGAGAATGAAAATAAAGACACCCGAACGTCACGAGGGCGACCCGAATGCTTCCTTGCCTTTAATCTTCGAACCGGATGCTCCGAATGCTTCAAAATGACTCAATTTTTGATGTCCCAATCGTCCAAGAACTGTCTCCTTCATCAATTAGGGTTAATCCCCCAAAAAGAGGGCTTAAGTACGTTAAAAACAAGAAAATTGCGACTTTTCTGCAGATACGGGCCTCTCGCAGGGCGCGAGAGGCTTTGGAATTCCGGTCGCCACCCTCCACCTTGTTAAAGTAACCACCCACGTCTCGCACACCCTCTCGCGGGCCGCGAGAGGATCAGGAAAACGGGTCGCGCCCCGCCAGCTGCTCCTAGTTTCAGACATTGACTTCCTTTCAGCTTGTGATCTCGCGTATCCCTTCGGGACTCGTTTCTTCTTGTATTTCCGCTTATTTAGGCTCTTTTTAACCCACAAGGCCTGCAAAAAAAAATATAAACAAAAGTTTATCTATTCTAAAGGATAACGACACTAAACAAATAAAAACTAAACAAAATATGCATGAATAACTGATGTATTTTGCAATACATAACCGGAAAGGCAAGTTCTCTATAAAGTCAAACATCAAACAATATAGATAAATAAACACATAAAGAACGTGACTACGATTGCCGGTATTGTAATCCACATAAATCCAACCACCGACTCATCAAACCCCCCTTCGTGTAATGTTTTTTGTTCAAGTTCGTTGATTTTAAAATCTATGGGTCTCACACTTGGACGCACATGACTCAACCTAGTCCCACTTCAAACTTTAAGGTACAGGGGCTGCCCTACCATTTTCTGTACACACCCCTCCAGGTTTAAATACCAACCTAGAACGAATAATGGATTCTAATGAGCAATTTATTTTATTAGTTTTTCACATCTCGTCCTAGAGGGCTGTTATCCGCTGAGTCACTATCCCAATGAACAACACCATAGACCCGGAAATGCTTTTGTTATTTTATTTTATTTTATTTTTATTTATATATATATATATATATATATATATTTAAGACTCCACCTAGAGGGCTGTTGCTCACTGAGTCACTATCCCCTTGAGCAACACCATAGGCTTTGTCATTTTTTTTTTGATTTTTTTTTCGTGTTGCTTTCATGTTTCACCAATTGCACAATCCTAGGGTAGACTTTCAATGGCCCTTTTTCACTATATTAGCAGTTTTCAGCCTTACCGTATACTCCCAAGATGATAACCCACGAGATTTCTAAGCGTTTCTTAAGGTATGATTAATTAAACACTTAAGGAGACCATTAAGAAAAGATAAAAACATCATAAGAAAGGATAAAACATCATAGTTTAACAGTTCAAAGTTCAACCAAACAACTAAACAACCAACCCAAATCCCAACCAACCATAGTTTAAAGTACAGACCATTAAGTAAGGATAAAAACATCATAAAAGATAAAAAAAATACTAAGATGTGAAATAAACTTAAGCTGCATCCTCACGCTCTGTCTCTTCACTCCTCGTCTTCCTCTTCATCCTCTTCGTCTTCACCAAGAATTGGGAACTCTGGCTCCATGTCTGCATAGCCACCATGACCTGATCCTGAGGCCCCGCGATGCGAACTACCCTGACCAGTCGGATCATAAAATCCGGGCATCGGAAACTGACTCAGGATGGCAGCAGGCTGAAAGAAATCAGGAACGAGTATGTTCATCTGTCCCATCATATGTCAAATCACATTATCCTGCATATCCTACCTACGATCCTGGCGAACAAAACCCGCATCCATCCTGGCAAACCCAAGATCCATCTGAAAGAACCCAGTGTCCATCCGCTCATAAAGAGTCTCTAGTGTGATCTGATCAGGTGGTGGCCGTCTAGTAGGGTACTGGGGTGCTGGCCTATACTGGCGGGTCCTCTGTGGAACCTGATATCGTGGGGGTATAGAGCTCTGCATAGCTGCCTCTGTTGGCGTACCTGCCGGAGGCGGAATCTGTGGACCCTCACTAATACTCGCCCATGTTGGCGGCTCGGAATATGTCAGAATACCCGAAGCCTGCAAATCAGAAACTCTCATAAAACATGGCGCAGGCCCCTGCCTCATCCGCTCAGCCGGGTACCTGTCAAACACCCTTAAACTCTCGGCTAACCATGTCACATACGGACCACAGTAGATCCTTGCTCCCCTACCGCCTCTCCATGGTCTCCTCATTGTCTCCTCATTGACAATGCAAAAACAGTCACCAGGTTGGCGTTTCTTCCCTATACCATACACATCAAACAAAATAAACTGATCTGGTTTACCTTGTTATCGCCTTGACCTCTACCTACAAGCGTGGCTGCGAGTATTTTGTGAATAAATCGAAGGATCGGATCAGTGATATCGCTCGCCACCATGTTGTTTGAATATGGAACCCGAGAAATAGCACCCCAGAATCTAGCCAGTTCTCTCACCGGGACAGCATGTGGGTGGGGTTTCTTGTACACTCCCTGCAGACTGATCCTGAACTCATCGGTTTCAACTTCTTCTTGAGTATAGAATTGTAGGGCTACTACAAACTGGGGTATGGTCATCTCGTAAGATTTCCTGCCCAGGGCGAAGAAAACTGCCTCCTTCTCATCGAACTTCCCTTGTTTGAAATCAAACGTGGAGTGAAACTCCAAGGTGATCTCCTTATACTGCCTTGCATCGCAGTCTAATACCCTTCTGAACCTCGGTCCTAACAGCCGCTCGATCCTTGCCCTTGCCCCTGGGCGATCCATCAAATCCCAGTCGATTTTTCTAAACGGCAATAGCTCCACCGTAATTAAATTGCCCAGTCTTTGGTATTCACCCAATTCGGCCTCAAACTGCAATAATGGGCTATCCCTAATCCTAGTGCTCTGGCCATGTGGGATCCCTGGTCCTGCATAATCTACTTACCGATAGTACCCAGGTGCCGATGTTTGTGCTGGTGCTGTTGGAGCCTCTTGAAGACGAGCTGGTGGTTCTCTTCTCCTACTCCTCTTACTGGACGATCCTGCACCTGACATCTGCAAAACAGTTCAAGATAGACAAAGAAAAACCATCATAGCAGAAAAGTTAGCGAGGGTTATGCAAGCACCATTTTTTTATTTATTTTATTTATTTATTTTTTTAATATATATAATTAAAAGAGACAGCCCTATAGCATTTCATTCGTGGCTGATTCTTTCAACAAAGTTGAGTAAAGAAAAAAAAGTTATCGTTTACAAAAGCGTGAGTTCTAAACAATCTCACCCGAATGGAGATTGAGTACGGGCGAGGCGTTTTATACTTGTACGTGCACAAAATCTAAATAAATCCATGACACCAAAACAAATCTAACACTAAACGAATGAAACTAGCTAGACATAATGTACACTACCTTCTCCCGGTACTTTAATTGTCCTCAATTAAATCCGAAGTGCCCAAAACAAACCAACATTGGGTAATCATCAAAGTTTGGCTAACCTATGTCTTCACATTCAATGTTTACCATAACCAAGCAAAATGCAACCGCAAAACAGCGTAATCATCAACCCAAACCAGCTACCCGCAACCTGCATTATTGTTATCTAACCAAACCACACCACCCGCAACCTCAAACTTTCACTACAACTTAAAATACAAACTTAAATCAAGACATAACACAAATTTAAGCACTAAACGAAGCACAACTGAAAGAACTAACTCATGGTACAAGAATGACAAGAAAGCATACCTCGGGGTGAAGTAAATGAGAAGAAATTGAGCAAATCTTGTGCAAGAACTTTAAACTTTTGAGAACCCTCCAAAATCCCACTTTTGTTGTGAAAGATGGAAGATTGATGGTGGAAAAAGATGGGGAATAGTTATGGTTGAGGAATGGTGATGGATTTGTGTGAAAAAGATAAAAAATGGATGAAAATGATGGAAAAAGGATGGTGTTCGTCGGAGTGGAGGAGAAGAAATGAGGTGACAAAGAGGGGATTTGGCGATTTAGAGCTGCAGAAGAAATGCACTGCGGGCGACTCACGGGTGGCGAGTCGTCTGGGAGATCCGCTCACGCCCAGCGACCTTGTTCAAGTGGCTCGCGGGTGGCGAGGGTTTGTGGACATGTCTCGCGCCCAGTGACCGAGCAAGGGTGGCGAGTCACTTGGGCATGCTTCTCGCTCCCCGCGAGTGGTCATTTTTCAGCAGAAGGTTTTGGTGTTTTGCCTTAGAAAAATTTTTGAAAATTACCAACTCCCAAAACCAAACCCAAAATTTGTCTAACACTTGAATCTACCAATAATTTCATATTCTTACCAACTCTCGAGCACCCTCGGTTATGAATTCCTGTTACTGACTCGAAAACACAAAATAAAGACCAACAAACTATGAAAAGCTACTATTAAATACTAAAATGAATGAAAACTAACGGAATTACCAATGGTACAAACTCTACAAAAGATTGGCTTTAGGACTAGTAGGTGCGGAAGTGGGTGGTGTAGAGTTTGGTGTGGACTTGGGTGAGGTTTGTGGGGTGCTATCAAAGATGGATAGTTTCGAGGGTGGAATAGAAGTAGGAAAGTTTAAACTTGAAGTAGAAGTACTTACCCCTGATCTGACGGAAGAGAGCGCGGAATCCTTTGTGTGTCTCGGTGGTGGTCCCTTCGATCGGGTATGTGGCATGTACTGCAACTCAAGAATAGCAAACAAAGTAATAAAAATTAATAAAAATTGCAAAGAATAAACCAAACAAAAGGAAAAACAAACAAAGTAGACACAGAATAGCAAAAAAATAGAACAAGCTAATTAACGCAATTGCTAAGAGTCCCCGGCAACGGCACCGAAAACTTGATGTGCAGAAAGTAATTTAGTAAAAACGACTTAAATTAACCCTATTCTAGACACTAAGTAATACTCTAGACTTACTAAAAGACACTAAACTACTAACAGGTAAGTGTACCGGTCGACTCTAGTATAGCTAAAGTAAGTCTGGATATCGAATCCACAAGACTCTAATGTATTACAATAATTAACTCGATCTAGTCTAAAAAGACACGGACTGTTTGTTTTGTTCTTGAGAAGGGGGGTTTTCTAACAATTCCTACAAAAGACAAGTAATTGAAAACTAGAAATAACTAAAGGCATGAATTTAAAACAACTTAACTTGGATGATAGAAAGGCACTACCTAGATTGGAATCCTGATTTTGTTTAGAGATGATTGGTTTGGGAAATTGTAAACTTT
>BJCO01800944.1:0-22662 GCA_018326465.1 Flaveria floridana
AAAACATCAAACACCTTAACAACCAAATTGGGTAATTACATCAAACACCTTAAGTGACCACTCACCAACATTCTATTATCGAGCACAGGCTTCAAGGAGCAATGAAGATGATATCAAACCTTAGTAGGAAGATGTTGCAGTTCAGGAGGAAGATATTTTCGTCAGATCCCCAATCCCACAGATGAAAACAACCCCCTATGATTTAAAATCAACAAATACTCACCAGATAATCCATTTACAGTGGAGGGAGAGCAAGCGAGAGGTTCAACGACACCTGAATCGGAATCGGATTGGCGGTGGCGGTTGCCGGGGGAGTCACCGGAGACGGTGGCGGGGGCGGATGCGGTGGTGGTGGATGATGGGTTGATTAATTTTGATCTTGAATTTGTGTCTGTCACCGGCGCACACAATCGGCGGATATGATTCAAGCGTTTTGAGGACCGATTCAAGATGATTCTTGTCGGGGTAATCGGGGATTTGAAGCGCTGGTTTTGATTTCCAGCTGGTTAGCTGGTTGGAGTCCAGTTTCCGGTGGAAATTCCGGTGGCGCGGGCGGCGGTGATGGGTTTGGAGGGAGGAGTTGCGGTGGTAGTGAAGAGTTTGCGGTGGTGGTGGTGGCGGTGGGGTGGTGGTTTGAGGGAGGAGAAAGGGGAGGCTCCGGAGACGATGGTGGTCATGGTGGCTATGGTGGATGGAGATGGGCCTGTGGGTCGATTGGATGAAAAGTAGCAGAGGGTTTTACATCAAAGTGGTGAAAATATCAAAATTACCCTTTGATGAATAGTACTATTCACCAAGGTCACATCAAACTTCCTTTTTTTTTCATATTATACAATTTAATATTTTATGACTATTAAAATAAAAAATTAAAATGATAAGAAAAATAAAATATACTTGAATATCGATAATGTGATTTTTAAACAAACCGATATATATTAAACCAAGTATGAGATACAAATTAATAATTAAATATAAGATTGAGATTACAAATACTCTTTTAAACTCGTCTTATTGTCATGCCTGATATTTAACATAAATTTTATGATACAACCATCTTACTTTTATTTAACTCCGAACTTTTGAAAACGCATATTTTTTTTTCGTTTTTTCACTTTAATTTGATAAATAGGTTGATACAATCATGTTTCAACCTACTTGATAAATAGGTTGAAAGATCAGTTAAGAATGATCATAGTAGTAAGTAATGAGGGAAGGCAACCTTTTTTTTTTTGAATAAATAATTTAAGTCTCATCTAAACCAAATTGCTTGGGTTTGTCATGTGTTGAAGAACCACATTTCTCTCTCAGTGAATCCTATGAAACATAGTATTTTTGTTGGTTATTTATAGACACACAAAACTAGAAAGCATGTTTTATTTTACTTTGTGAGTCTAGAAATGAAGATGCTGGCCAATTTTGTTATGATTCCTTGGTTGCTATCTAAGTGGTTTTGTTCTTGAAACGATTCTTTATGTGTTATGAGGTAAACATATTGGATCTTATCTCGCTTGTTAATGACTTGAGGATTCCATATAGGCGAAAAAATGAAGCCAGCTCTCATTTCTATGTTGATCAGGTCGATTTAATAAGCTAGAAACTAATTAGGTTTTAGATACGATGTTTGTTTTATGTAAAACATAACATTAATTATTTATACCAAGTAGGAGAAACTAATTATTTACACTATTAAAGTTAAAATAAAATTTCATCATTATAAATACCACTAAAACCTGTTTTTTTAATCTTACTACTTATACTCTTCTCTACTATTTAAATATCTACTATTAAAAAAACACTATAAATCTTTTGGACTTTATATTAACAAACGAACATAAACTAACACGGACACTTCTGTTTCTTAATGAATGATTAACACGGACACTTCTGTTTCTTAATGAACGACATGAACAAATTCGATTATTAATGTTCTGTGTTCGTTCTGCTACAACCTTTCTCCAAGCTCAGGAAGAAGAGACAATTCAACCCCACCATCAACATACAGAAAAACTGTATCCTTCCGATCGAACAAACAGTTGAACCATGGTTCCAATGCCAACGGTTGATGTCACCAATTCAACTACTAAAAGTGACTCCTAAGGGTCCAATTAAGTAATCAATAGTCGTCATTGAACATCAAATCAAAGAATCAGAAGCCCCCAAATCATCAACACACAATGTGTATTTCACATCACCCACAAAAATTCATCACGAAATACACGGGATGCAAAAAATTGAATGGGGTTTGGGTAATCGAAATTACAGGAATGTTGATCATACGAAGCGGGGGGATATAGAAACAGATAGATACATACGAAGAATCACAGAGAGAGAGAGAGAGGGAAAGAGGGAAAGAGGGAAAGAGGGAGAATATTTGTTCATCGATAATCGACAGATAAACTCCCCCGATCGATCTCCCCCTCTTCTGCAAACAACAAGATTTCTTCATGTGCATTGAGATTCGAGGTTGAATCTAAATGGGTTGTGATCAATTTCGTCAATTTCGATTCTAGTCATGAGGGAATTGGATGGTCAGAACTCCCTTTCTCCTCGCAAGAATAAGAGGCTTTATCAAGTTTGGAAAGGTCGTAACGTGAGTTCATCTTCCTCGTCTTATCATCCTGTAATTTTGTGATTGTGTTGTGTTCTCTGCTTTAATTGATGATTGTTTTGATGGGGATTAGATTTTGTTTGTTTCGTTTGAGAATTATGTGTGCTTTTAGATGGATTAGGCTTCTAAAAGTGTGAGATTTTGACCTTTAAAGTCAACGTTTACATGAATATTGAAGATAAGATGTTTATATTATCTTGAATCATCATAGTCATCATGTTTTCACCATTGTATGTGTGAATACTGTGGAGTACCTGCAACATATCAGTCAATGAAAAGGTCAATATTTGACTTTGAAATAATGTCATAATCATGGATGGAATGCTGTATAATGTATGTTAAGCTATACAGATACTCGTGGGTATTTGATACAGCTTAATTGATGTCATAGTCATGAGATATAAGATATTATATCACCTTTGTGTTTGAGAATTGTAGATTTTCTATCATCTTTAAGAAAGTTAACATGTGACTTTCATGAGTCAAAGTAGGCATGGATGTATCTTGAGCAACATAGTGTTACACAAAATTTCATAAAACTAACATACTTATGATGTTTTCATCTCATCTGTATTAAAAATGTAGGTTTTCTATGGCTTTTTAAGAATATATATTACTTTATGTCCTTATGCATTGAATAAAGATGTTGTTTGACTTCTGTAAGTCAAAGTAGTCATGAATGCATATCCAGTAACACAATATTAATTTGTTATTCGATAAATCTTTCAGACCAATTTCAATGTATCATGTTTTCGACTCTTTTTTGTTAGTCAGGAACATATTGTTGATTTGTCCTAGATCTTGATACTATTTTATAATCATACAATCCTATCATTTTGGTGAATATTATCAATGCATGAACCACTAGATCATAAACTTGTTTGAGTGTTACGATTAAATTTTTGTTTACAGAAATTTTATTGTGGCGGTAGATTGATTTTTGGTCCTGATGCCGGTTCAATACTTCTATCTGCATTCCTTATTAGCGCCCCGGCGATTACCTTCTGCATCAAAACTCTACTTGAAATAAAAAACGATGGAAGCATCTTCGTGTATGGGGTACTTTCTTCAGAAGTCGTTCTCACCCTTCTGGTACGTTAACCGTCATTTCTTCTGGTGGTGGCAAACGGGTTAAACGGTCTAGTAATGAACCCAGTCGCCTTGAAAACAACAATAATCTGTTCTTTTACAAAATAAAGTGACCTATATCCTTTAAACTCGCAAAATTGCATATCTAGTTTCTCGTTTCGTATTTGTATAATTTGACCGGCCTTTCTGTAACCAGGTTCTAACTTTTCTCTTCATGACGTCCGCAAGAAATCCTGGAATAATTCGCCGGAACAAACGACCACCAGAATGTGGAGAGTCTTTCAATCTCCGGACACAATCAGTGGATTGGTTAGATGGTCCGTCAATGAGCGTGAGGGTACCGAGGATAAAAGACATGCTCGTTAATGGTCACTCTTTTAAAGTAAAATATTGTGACACGTGCATGCTCTATCGCCCTCCACGCGCTTCTCATTGCTCCGTCTGTAATAACTGTGTCCAACGGTTCGATCACCATTGCCCGTGGGTAGGCCAGTGTATTGGAGTTGTAAGTCCAACGACCTTGTTCATCATGTTGACCTTTTTTAACCTTCTTTTACTGGTGTTCACCGTCCGGTTCTACTGGTGTTCACCGTCCGGTTCTACTGGTTTTGACAAAGGCTCCGCACTAAACCACGAACTAAGGTTTTAACTTTCAAGAAACAACAAACCAAACTAGTTGAGTTGGTTGTAGTTGTCTGTCTGTTTGATGGTTTGGTTTTGACAGGTTGACAATCTAATCAGTTTTTTTTTCTCAAAATGTTAACGTTTGCCTGTAAATGAGTCAAAACTAACCCCTTTGAAATATGTAATAGTTGTTGGTTGTAACAATGGTTAATGCATTTGCAGTGCAACTATCGATTCTTCCTCCTGTTCATTACATCTTCAACGGTCTTGTGTGTATATGTCTTCGTGTTTTCATTGATCGATCTTATTCGTGAAAAGGGGAGCTTTTTGGATAGTTTATCGAAAGATGTGATTTCGGTCACGCTTGCGACATATTGCTTCATATGTGTTTGGTTCGTTGGTGGGCTTAGCATGTTCCATTTTTATCTCATTTCCACAAACCAGGTTACAATATCCTTACGCTTGTTTAACAAATAACAACTACGAGTCGCAAGTTTGTCCTAAAATATTATTTTCATGTTGTGTTTGCAGACAACTTATGAAAACTTCCGGTATAGATATGAAAAGAAGAAAAATCCTTTTAATGAAGGGTTTATTAAGAACTTTAAGGATGTACTATGTTCTAAACTGCCACCCCCTATCGATTTTCGAGAGTGGGTGGTTGTTGAAGATGATAATGCTTCAATTGGTGGGTCGTTCACACAAAGATTTGGTGCATCTACGCTTGCTTCGAAAGGAAAGTTAGATAAGGAACCAAGCATAAGCGATGATGCATTGTCAAACAAAACTTTCAACATTTCCACCACGGATAAAGATTTACAAGGCAACGATGAAGCCAAAAACATGCCAGGTGGTCCATGATTTCTTGTTAATCGTCAAGATTCGGGTTTATATAACGATGGAGGAATCAAAGAAAAGAATCGTACCTGAACAAGATTTCAATTAGAGACAAAGGGTGTCGCTTTCTTGAATAAAACGGTTATTAACTTTGTTTCGGCACAAGATATCGTGGCATTTTGAGTTATTATTTTTTCTAGCTTAAAGTGAAGTTTGTCTTTCTAGATCAATAAATTTCAAGTCCAAGGCAATGTTGCAATGTTGCTACGATGCTTAGCCCAATATCATATTTGGTTATTCGCTAAAATCGTCTTTTGAGAGGTGAGAAGAGGGGGAAATCGTTAGTGTAGACTATTGCAAGATATACTTGACGGTCATTTGTTTTATCCTCGTACCTGTTGGACTCAGAGATAAGCCCATGACAATCATACATAAAGATAATATAACATCGTTTAGTACAACAAATAGTAGATCAAAGACGATAACCAAGCATATCTTACCAAAGTTTTCCTAATCTCATGATGTACAAAAGAATTGTTTTATGTGTTTATCAAATTAAATCAAGTTATAATTTGGCAAGCTTCACAATCACAACTGTTTAAAATGTTGTACAACCGCTGAAAACATGGTCGGTCTATCTTCAGCATGATGCTGCACGCACAGCAGTGCAACATGTATCGATCTTAATACTTCAGAGACAACACACGAGGCATGTAACGATCTACTCATTATTCAATGGGCCTTTTTACCTCCGCATCAATGGAAAATTTGTCCCCTTTTAAAGAATCCCCTTTCAGGTTGGTTGTATTTTTGCATAAATTATTCAACATGTATTATTGTCTGCTTCATTGACGAAATATGAAGTTTCTTCCACTTTGAATCAGCTTGTTGAACATGTAATCAAATTTGTTTGTATACAGTTAACAAATGTTATTACATAGATCTTAATTGGGTTTACGAATCTTTGATCCCTTTTGAATGGAGCAATTATAGATCTTAATTAAAAAATGTTATTACATAAACTTGTCCAAATAAATATAACAACATTATTCTTTGAACAACCCACCAGCAGGCTTTGAGCCTAAAAAGACATGAAGATAACTCTATAAGATCATATTCACTGAAATAACACCAACAAAGCAAAACCAACATGAATGCACAAAGAGGAATTTCATAACTGTAGCTGACCTTGATGTTTATTCCATTCTGTACATATAACATCAACCTGTTTGTTCTGTCATGAATGCATCTCCTTTACAAATAACAAAAAACCTGAGCTTTATCTTTGCGAATTATGTACTCTGCATATGGCAACAGCTCTACATGTTCAGTAAGCAAAACAGAAAACAATATAACAGGGAAAGTGGTCTCAAGGCCGAGTCAGAGCAGCCCCTGGGACACGATCAAGTTACCAGGAATTATAACTATTATCATGAAGGAAAACTAATTAGCTCTCACATTGATGCAAAGGCACTCGCCCTATTGAATCTAGAGGCGCAAATTAAACATTTTGAACAAAAAGCACAAGACTGTAAGTCACCTTACAACAGACCATGAATTGTGTGTTCATCCAATGCCCTACTTCTGTATAATCTGGGAAGTATAGCACCCTGTTATTCCTTTTCCTTAACTGCTTTCGTGTTCTGAATAGATTCCATTGCTTCTTCAAATGATTTCTGCAGACGAAACGAAAGTTGTTACCGTTGCTCTAAACCAATAAGATCGTTAAAGCAGTAAGCTTGTCAGTTATGAGCTGTAAATTCGGTATCTTGAAACATGGTTACAAAGGACAAGAAACATACACCCGGATTCTGCATCTTCCAGATTGCATCTCTCCCTATTTCAACGACTGCTAGACCACTTAATATAGCCCTGCAGAAAGTTTATCCATTAGATCAGGGGAAAAGCTTTTAGTAATACCAGATTATCAGCCAAGTTCAAAACAACATCATGCTTGTTATAACGATACTAAAATTTACTGACTTTACGACCAGAAGTCCAGAATAATCAGATCTAGAAAAGCAAGCAGAGTTTTCCTCAAGAAAACTGATTTTTATGATATATAAACATAACCAAACAGCCGGAGCGTTTTAATCAATACATCATTTTGATTCTTCAAACACACAGTAATGACTTGGAAACCCTTTGGTTTTATAAAAGCAAGCCTGAGGCTCGATCAGGAAGATGCCTCAGGGCCTTGAGGCAGCACTTCATGTACACGTGGCCAAAAGTGATCAAGTTAAGATTTGGAGGAAGGTAATATGTAAGTTGACCAAAAGGCTGAAATAATCCTGAACGTTTGGCTGACATGTAAGAGACATGAAAAAGATACAACTTCTGGTTATGCATAAAACTAATTGGTTTTGCATAGAGCAACGACCAAAAAACCAAAGAGATCATGAATGTTTGGCTGAAATTTAAAAGATAACGAGAAAGATACAACTTCTGGTTGTACATAAAACTTAAATAGACGAGCTTTGAAGACCAAAACACCTCGCAGCCCCTCGCGCCTTAAACCCCACATCCAAACACCCCTATGTAACATCAAGTTCCACATTCAACTACATTATGAGCTTAAATCTTCTTATTAGGTAAATTCATGCAATTTGGTTATCTAAAACATGATCACATCAAAACAAATACACAATTCACCCAAACATCCAAACAAAAACCCAATCAATCCAATCAAAAAACTGAAAAAACCTCAAAATCACAGTATCAGATACAAATCATACCCCGCAAACGCCACATGGAGAAGAAACGCACGACTATTAATATACCCAAGAGCCCTTTCAACCCTAGAAACAGACCCCTTCCTCCCACCACCATAATACTCATAACTCCTCCTGTTATCATACGTATATCCATACCCGTAATTCCCATACCCATACCCGGATCCACCACCACCACCAGCGGTCCGATTGCTCCGGTTCGACCGGAGATTGTAATCAGCACGCTTGTGGTCGTCGACCAACACCTCGTAAGCCTCTGATGCCTGCTTGAACCGGACGGTGGCACCGTCTCTGACGGATTTGGGGGAGGTGGAGTGCTTATCGGGGTGAAATTGCTTTGCGATGTTCCTGAAGGCTTCTTTGATCTCGTCTTTTGTGGCGTTGGGGTTCAAACCCAATACTTTGTAGTAATCCATTGGTGGAATTTGGTGTGTTGTGACTTGTGGGAGGTGTAAATGGGTGGAGTTTGAGGTAACAAAGGGGTGTGGGTTCGTTGGGTGGTCGGGAACGGGAGATCGTGGCTCGGGTACAACCATCAACCATCAACCATGTATGTACGTGAAAATGTGTTTTCTTGTTAACCTTTTTTTTAAAAAAGATTAATTAATACGCGTTGGTTTTAGAATTCAGATATCTGTTTTGTAATCCGAATCCGAAATCTGAAATTTTAAATGTCTGAATTTGAATGTTACTACGCAAGAGAGATGTCAAGTTGTCAAGAATGTGTCGTCTCATACATTAACAACTCATTTTGAGTGTATAAATTTACACTAAATCATCATAGACAGGGTTTGTTTTTGTTTTTTTTTAACATCAAGAGATCTTCACATCTTTGACTACATGGCTTGCTAGATGATCGAAACCCTTGTTGGAAGCTGATTTAAACAGCCTACGTGTGCATGGAGGCTTAAGACTCGGTTATTTGCATGTGATATAAAGCTTATGGAATAAGTCATGCATGTGTTCCTATGTTTATGTTTTGTTGTTTTAATAATGGGTCAATCGTGTTACTCGGTGGTCATTAGACGTTAGGGTTGTTGAGCTTTTTGAGGGTTCTTTAATTTAAACTTCTCTGTAACTCAGCTTTTATTATCACTTTATGAATACAAACACTACTTGAGCTTTCATATGTATTTGTGTATCTGTGAGTTGGATCCGTTTTCAAATACCAACAATTTTGGTATCAGAGCTTTGGGATGTTGTTTATCTCAGAGTTACTGCTGCAGATGATGGTTCTCGAGATCATCGTGAAGCAAAAAAGAAGGATGCTCTAGCCATGTCGATTATCCAGTAGGGAATCCACGATGATCTTTTCTCTCGTTTAGCAGGATGCGAGTCAGCAAAAGATATGTGGGATACTCTTCAAGGGCGTCAAAGGTCGTACGGAGAAGAACTTGCTGATCAAAAGGTTGTTGAAAAAGTACTTCGAAGTCTCTCATCAAAGTATGACTATGTCATACCTTCCATTGAAGTGATGTATGATTCAGCTAAGGTAACCCTAGTAAAGTTAAAAGGGTTGATGCAATCGCATAAGGAACGTATCAACAGCCAATCGCAGCTCGATAATGGAGCAAAGAAACCTGAGTATCAAGATGAACAAGTATTCAACGATCAGATCAAAACCACTCGTGGTCGAGGTCATGGGCGTGGAGCATTGCGTGGGACAGCTTTTGGTCGCGGTCGTGGTAAATCCTTTGATAGGAGCAAAGTACCACAATGCTACATATGTAAAAAATATGGCCACGTGAAAAAGGTTTGTTGGTATAATGACGAGCCTCAAGTTAATGTTGCGGAAAATGATGAACAAAATGAAGGTAATGAAGATGACACTCAACACTCGTTGTTATGCTTTCATGATTACATGTTAGATCAGGTTGCTCTCATAACAATTAACGATTATGACAACAAAAAATCCCACCTATGGTTTATCGAATCGAGGTGTTCCAGCCATATGATGGGTTTGAAAACAATCTTCACTAATCTTGATGAAACATTCAAGTTAGGAGTTCAGTTGGGTGACAAAAAACGATTAGATGTTGAAGGAAGAGGAATTGTGAAGATCCAAATGAGGCATGATGATTACATACTTCTTGAAGATGTTTACTTTGCACCTGAAGTTGAATACAATTTACTAGTGTTGGGCAACTCATGAGGAAGGGATACTCCATCCTCTTGATAATGGCAAGTGCTTGATAAAAAACAAGGCTACTCGAAGGTCTGTTCTAGAGATCTTAGTAGCAACCAATAACATGTTTGTCTATAACATCAAGTGTTTGATGGCCTATAATGACATGTCTTTAAAGATTGACTATGGAATAACTGAAATGGCATAACGGGTATGTCATCTGAACTTTAAAAGTCTTAAACTATTACATGACAAATGGATGTTTGAAGGGCTACCTAAAATTAAAACTTATATTCACTGTGAAGCATATATACTTGGTAAACAAATCAGGAAGCTGTTCAAATCCACTTTATAGCAAGCTAAAACCAAACTAGGACTGGCACATACTGATTTGTATGGACCAATGCAAACTTCTAGTCTTGGAAATAACTTGTACTGCCCCCTCTTTGTTGATGATCTTACTCGCATGAGTTGGGTCTATTTCTTGACTCACAAAAGTAAAGAATTTAAGAAATTTAAATAGTTTAAGATCATGATAGAAAAGAATCTGGCTATCCCATTAAGGTCCTTTGTTCTAACAGTGGTGGAGAGTTCTGTTCTCAAGCCTTTAATGCCTTTTGTGCTCAAGCTAGAATTACACGAGAGATCACAGTTCCATACACCCTACAACATAATGGGGTAGTGGAACGAAAGAATATAACTATCATGAATCTTGCATGAAGTATGCTTCAAGACAAGGTTTGCTTAATTTTCTTTGGGCTGAGGCAGTAGCAACGATGATAAACAGTTCACCCACTAAAGCCCTTGTAAACCAAACCCCATTACATGCTTGGTCAGGTATAAAGCCATCTTGTTAGCCATATGAGAACCTTTGGCTGTATAGCCCTTGGCATCATTCCTTCACAACTGAGAAAGAAACTTAACAAACGATCTGAACGTGCAATTTGGTATTCTAATCAGGTTGATGGAGTGTATAGACTCTATATTCCTAACACAAAAAAGTTCAGTGTTAAAAGAGATGTACATTTTTCAAAGATGCACAGTGGGCCACTTGGAATACACAAGAGACTAATGTTGAAAACACTTTTCACTTTATTGGCCCTTTTCCTATAGACCCCACTCATGAAACCCAAAATGATGTTAAGCTTGTACCTAACACTCCACAACATGACCCCACACTTCCCATGTGTTCACCAGTTCCCTAGAACCACTTTACCCACTAGTGTCCGACCTATTTTCCACCAAACACATATACCCTCCACTCCTCGGTCAAATACCAACCAAATTCATACACCCTCCACCTCTTGACTAACATATATTCATGACCTATCACAATCAAGTCCTACTTCTGTACCCATTGAATCTTCAATAAATCTTGCTGGTCATTCCAAATGATCTTTAATACCACCTAGTTGGCTACAAGATTACCATACAGGACGTGAGTTACTTGATAGTGACTGTGAACTTTTCTTATGCCAATTTTCCTTGAGTGTATTTGAGCAATAACCTACTCACAAGCTGCCTCAGCCACACACTGGGTAGAAGTTATGAATCGAGAAATCCAAGCCATTGAAAAAAATACACATGGGAACTAGTCTCATTACCACCAGAAAAGCAAATTTTAGAATCCAGTGGCTTTTTAAGATTAAAATTGGATCTGATGGGCATGACAAACACAAAACTCGGTTGGTTGCAAAGGGGTACTCACAACATCTAGGGATTGACTTTCAAGAGACTTTTGCATCAGTTGTGTCATTTATGTCTGTCTTCATGTTGATGATATTGTTTGTACTTTTTCTTCGAATGAACTAGTGACAAAATTCAAAGAGGGCATAAGACATACTTTTGGTATGACTGATTTGGGGCTGCTCAAATTGTTTCTTAGGTTGGAGGTTATTCAAGCTAATGATGACATCTTCTGCACCAACAAAATATTGTCAGAATTTGCTTAAATGAATTGGTATGACTAAAGACAAGGGTGAAACTACGCCGATGAACTATAATGAGAAGTTAAGTGCTCAAGATGGTGGTGAAAAGGTAGATGAAGAGGTGTTCCGAAGCTTGGTTGGAGGACTAATTTATTTAACTCACATTCAGCCTGATTTGGCATGTGTTGTGAGTACGGTGTCCAGGTTTATCCAAAGTCCTTCAAAATTTCACATGGGGTCAGCTCATAGGATCCTCAAGTATGTAATAGGGAGTGCTAATTTTGGTATATGGTATGCTAAAGGGGCTAAGATTTCACTAGTAGGTTATAGTGATATCGATTGAGTCTCTCCACATATATGTTCACTGTTGGTAGTGGGGTTATATCATGGTGCTCAAAGAAACAACCAACTGTTGCTTTATCAAGTACTGAGGCAAAATATATTGTTGCTACTAGTGCCACGTGTCAAGCAATTTAGTTGCGTAGAATTTTAGATGATATGAGGATTGAGCAATTGGAACCAACCATTGTGTACTGTGATAATAAATCAACTATAAGTATGTTCAAAAATCCTGTTCATCATAACCGATCAAAGGATATTGAATTGCGATATCACTTTATCAGAGAGATGGTTGACAAAAAGATGGGTTCTCTGGAATTTTACCGCACACATGATCAATTGGCAGATGTACTTACAAAGTCATTAACCAAAGAAAAGTTTGTTTATTTCGGATGGATGCTTGGAGTTCAGCAGTTTGACTCAAGGGAAGGTATTAGAAGCTGATTCAAACTGCTTACACATGCATGGAGGCTTAAGACTCGGTTATTTGCACGTGATATAAAGCTGATGGAATAAGTCTTGCATGTGTTCATATGTTTATGTTTTGTTTGTTATTTTTTATAATGGGTCAGTCGGTTTACCCGGTTGTCATTAGAACATTAGGAGTGTTGAGCCTTTTGAGGGTTTTCTTCTTCTATCTAAACTACTATGTAACTCAGCTTTTATCATCACTTTATAAATACAAAAACCTTTTGAGCTTTTATACGTATTTGTGTCCCAATCTAGTTTTCTTAATCAGTTCAATCTGGTTTCCTTAATCAGTTATTAATTTACTATCTATGAGAATTAAATGTAATTGTCTTTTTTCCTGAACGCCAAACACATAGTATAAACATGGACATTCGGTAAGCCCATTGGCGAAATGCATCACGCCCTGCTAACAAACATCGCTCGTGATCCGACACGCTCATCATTATAAAAGAAACACAAACTAAGATTCAAACCGACGAACACCGTATTGAAATTTAACAGACCATAAAAGTTATCACCTCTCAAATCAATTAGTCTACAACTCATTGGTTAAATTATAAAAACTTATTTCAAAAAATATAAAAAAAAACTAAGGAAAAAGGTGCTAGTGTGCGACTAAAGTCACCCGTCATCGACTGTAACTATTTCATTTCATCAGACCCCTTCTTCCCTACCTACTACACCAACAACCCCCCGGTAGGTTCAATCTCCATACTTTTTGAACCTATTAATTTTATTCACACATGATATGTACATCTAATTCTTTCTTCCTGATTTTGTTTCTTTTTCTTACAGATTTTGTCTGTTTATCACTCATCTATCCGATAGGTTCGAGGTATAGCTATTTTTTGTATTGATTTGAACTTTTATATTGTTATTATCAGGTGACTTATATGTGGCATATTTGTTGTATTAGCTGATTTTGATCTGTAATAATGGTTTCGATGTGATCGGTTCCGTACAAGGGTTTGTCTATTGAATTTTGACTCCTAATGCATGATCATGGATTTGGTGTTAGCTTGAAATGCATCGCACCAAAAGTTTACATTTGGTTTTTAGCTTCAATTAGGTTCAGTATTTCATGAAAGTTGACTGGATTGTACAGTTAAAAGTTAAAACTACTTGTTTCATCAAACTAGTTACGAATTTGCTACTGTGAATGACATGATCTGTTCATATCAATTCGAATTGGAAATTGGGGTTTTGAAGGGGTAATATTGATAATGACGAATTATTTGAAGTAGTGTAGATGCTATGATAATCTAGTCACAAATTTTCTCTTCTTTGTGAGTGAAAGATGTGTCCCCAGGTCTACGTTGAAAGCTTCTATAGGAGAGCAGAGAACTCATGAAGAAAATCAAATTTTCACTTCTTTATTGAAGAAGCTTTGATACCATGAAGAAAATCAAATCTATTTCAAGAAAATTAATCTAGATAGAAATATACAAACGACCACTTATTTATACTAGGTAGAAGATTAGCTATCTAACAATCCCAGCTGATTAACCATGCAACTAACTGCATGCAAGTATGCAACTAACTCAATGTTATTTACTCTTGATATTTTGCTTGTGGATGCTTAGCATCATGTGAGGGTAGAAGTGGGAATTCATGCAAAATAGAATTGGTGGGAATGTTGGTTCATATATTGGAAAAATTGCGAAGGAGATTCATATAGACGCACATAAAAGAAAATTAATTCAACTTCATATGCACTTATTATTTGGTTTTGCAAAAAGCTATTGTACAAACTACAAATCCTTCAGAATATAAGCAGTTTGTATATCTTATAGTTTCTAATTATGTTCATCAGTATATGTGGTTTAGTCCTTTTTGCAAAACTGATGCTCTGGTTCAATTTACGAGTCTTTGTTTCTGCAAACTCCAAGCTGTTTCAAATTCTCATAAAAATGTTTATAGGTGCTTGTTTGTGTTTTTTGTTTCATTTCACAGTGTAGTGCAAAACAGAAATGGAAGCCCTTAGCAATTTATTCTACCTGTTCAACCATAAATAGTATTCTTGCATCACATAATTTATAGCTTACAGTAGATTCCTTCTTCTGTTGTTTCATGTGATGACAAATTGACAATTATTACTTAATTTTCTATATACATTTATCCATCTAGTTTAGAAATGGTTCTGGACAACAAACAGCATATGCTGCTTATGAAGAGAACATTTTTTTATGATTCTCCTGAAGCCACTATGCATAGAGCTTATTATCATACCATTAAGATTCTGTTTTTTGGCAACTATCTTTGAGGTAAGATCAATATATAAGAAGTCATCTAATTCCTTTTCACTTACAGCAATGGATTTTTTGGAAGCGAAGGAGATCCAGGTCGGCCTTGCTGTTGCTGTTCTTGCTGTGGTTGCCACCGCAGCCTACTTTTATTCCTTGAAGAAAACCAAAGGTTTATCATAAGACAACTTGAACAAGTTTTTCTTCAACCATCCTTCTGAATTATTAACGAGTTTTATTTTCTGAATTCTAGTTTCCAGTTATTTTAAATTTGGTAAAACTAAATAAAAGTATTCCTGTGTTGTCACTTGTCAGTTGGGTGCATAGATCCTGAAAACTTTAGGGAATTCAAGCTTGTGAAGCGAACGCAGCTTAGCCATAATGTGGCCAAGTTCAGATTTGCACTTCCTACTCCTACTTCAGTGTTGGGCCTTCCTATTGGGCAACACATAAGCTGCAAGTATGTTCTTTATTGCTTCTTCTAAACTGATAAGTATATTTATCATTGTATCCTCTACATGCTTTCACCTCTAATGTTTAACATGTTAATTTTTAAAAGATATGAATTCCAAGAGGAAAAGGATGACTAAAAATAACTTCATGAAAAGCATTACAAATAGGAAATTATGTGTTCCATTTTGTATAATTCCACATCAATTTTGCGTTCATGAAGTGTTATAGGTGACCTCAAAATTCGAGTTTTGATCTTTGGTGTTCTTTAGTGGAGGGTGTATTTAGGTCTTGCTATTTGCTTTACCTCACTGAAAAACATTAGTGTTTTCATTTTTATTATCATTTACTTTGTTTTCTTCTTCAGGGGTAAAGACAGCCAGGGTGAAGAGGTTATTAAGCCATACACCCCAACCACCCTAGACACTGATGTGGGATATTTTGAGTTGGTTATTAAGGTGCAAATCAAAGTTCAAATTTGTTGCATGCATTTTACATTTAATTTGATCTATTTGTGTTTAATATTCTAGTACAAATGGTTAATCTTGATGTTGTATATATAGATGTACCCACAAGGTCGGATGTCCCACCACTTCCGAGAGATGCATGAAGGTGACCACCTGCCTGTAAGGGGACCCAAGGTACATGCACTCCCCTATAGTTATAATTTGTTTAATCTTCTAGACCCTGTGACATTGTTAGCATTATCACAATAATGACTTATTTATCCTTAATCTTTGTTCAATAAATTTCATTTTTCAACTTTTATCATTGATCTTTGTTCAATAAATTTGTTAACAATGATGTCTGGTGGAGGTTGCTAAAGCATGATACAATAAGCTATTTTTATTGATTGGTAATTTTCATTTGTAACTCAAACAATTAAATATGCACGGTGTATTTATCTATTTCTTATATTATATCATTTTTCAACTTTTACTCTTTTTTGTGCTCAGCGTGTTTTTATTGAATGTATCTTAGTAGCTGTTCTTCTTCCAGTTTGGTTATCGGGTATAAAGACAGTTTTACATGACCTATAATTTTCAGGAAAAGAATTCTGATGTTATGCATATTTTACAAATTACTTGAGCCATGACAATAGGGAAACAAGATCATAAGAAAATAGTAAATGAACATTTCAGTTGATCTTCAGGGGATCACATTTGTAGCTCAACATTGATCTTAAAACGGAACTTAGCTAAAACTCGTATGCTTCCAGGGGCGTTTCAGGTATCAGCCTGGTCAGGTGAGAGCTTTTGGAATGCTTGCTGGGGGCTCTGGAATCACTCCAATGTTTCAGGTATTTATTTATTGTCAATCTTACCGTGTAAAGTCTAACTAGCTAGTTGTTTATGGAGGCAGTGGCAGCATCACATTATCTATTATTTATTTTTATAATTTCTATCCAGGTTGCTAGAGCTATACTTGAAAACCCAAAAGACATGACCCAGGTGCATCTCATCTATGCTAATGTCACATATGAAGACATCCTTCTTAAGGTGAATAGTTATGTTTTCTATCCGTCCACATATAGTTACTACTGCATGAATGGTTCATATCAAACATAAATGTTTGTTACTGTAGTTGACTCGTTGAATAATTTCAGGAAGAAATCGATGGAGTTGCAACTAATTACCCCGGCCGTTTCCATGTCTACTATGTATTGAACCAGGTATTCAGATTAAATTGATTATTGTTTAGTATGTTATGTTATTCATTTGGCGCGTCACGCACACGCACACGTGGTATGTAGGTGTGTGCTATAAATCATTGCTTATACCTTTGCAGCCATGTAGTCATCTATGTTTATTTAGTCATCTATGTTTATTTAGGGTGTGTGTGCCACTATTCATTGTTTATACTTTTGTAGTGATGTAGCTATATATGTATATATAGGTGTGTGTGTGTGTGTGCGCACTACAGTTTATTGTTTATACTTTTGCAGCCATGTAGCTATATATGCATATGTATCAATGTATGGAAATCCATGCTACAATTCATTTTTTATACTTTTGCAGCCACCAGAGGAATGGACAGGTGGTGTTGGTTTTGTATCAAAAGAAATGATCCAAACCCATTGTCCTGCACCCGCATCTGATATTAAGGTATGGTTCAAACACGCTTCCAACTTATAAACATTTCATATGAAAGATAGGTGTTGTTCGGGACTGCATATAACACCCCCTTGATATAAAATGTATAACATTGTCAAACATGCAGATTCTAAGATGTGGGCCACCGCCAATGAACAAGGCCATGGCCGGTCATCTAGACGCTTTGGGATATTCACCTGATATGCAATTTCAATTCTAAACATATGGATGTAAAGATTTGACACCCCATGTTGCGCCTCGAGTCTAGTTGTTAGTTATAAAGTATAACGCGTGTGGAATTTATGTTGTATGAATGTTGGTGGTTGACGCATTTTATTTTAAGGAAACCGTGTCAAACACTTGCTGAATATTTTTATTTTTATTTTATTTTATTTTATGTTATTTTATTATTTTCCATTCAATCTTCATTTCCGTATGCATGCTTATTGGTTTTCCAATTTATTTGCATTATATCTTCATTACAAATTTCGTTGGGTTGTAAATTTTTCAGAACATTACTGAAAACAGATTACATGATACTTTTTTTACCTAATAAGAAAAGATGCAATACGTTTGCTGCTCCTCTAGATGTGAGAATGGGCCTTGCCCCTGGTGCGTAAGTGTGATCACACGTGTTGCCCCTGGTACCACGTTGATTGGGCTTCATCGCGCCCTTGTGTCAGTGTAGTATTACACATGTCCTTGTTTGCGAGCTTTTACGAAACTGTTTTGTGATTATAAATAGATTTGTATGACAGGTTTTGTAAATCAATTGTGTTTTGAAAACATAATTTATACTTCTATTGTTCTGAAAAGATAATTCATATTAAAACAATTTTGTTTTGATTACATGACTCAAATTGTCTTTTTACGAAAACCTTTATTGATAACGTTTTGTTAGAAATAAAATATATAATTGTTCTATACTTCTATTTTGAGGTTTCAAATATATACACAACAAGATGTGACCTTGGTCCGCATCTTGAGGACGGTTTGTAACGTGAGTGGCTACTAATCATGTGAGTGGTTACATGTCTAGTTAATCACTTGACAACAATGTAATCATAAGGGGTTGGCAATAATATATAACGGGTTGGTTAAATGTACCCTTAATTTTTAGTGTATCCTTCTGCAAAAAAGGGTATCAAGAATATCTATTTTGTCTTTTACTACGAAAGAGAGCGATGCTTACCAATGTAACAAGTTGGGGTAGGGAGTGGGCGACAAGTGAAAGGGCTAGTCATGTGAGTAGTTACATTTTTTTTAACAGCAGAGGACTCCGAACCTGACGATCTGGTTACCCTGGACCTAGCCGCCAGTCGCGAGTCATACCCCTCAAATGCGCGGAAACCGGATTGAATCCGTAAACCCTCGCCCCCATCAGGATCGAACCCGGGATGAAACCCCGAGCCAAACCCTCACCTGCATGTCTGAACCTGTGTCACTTGGTATACTAGACCAATCCTTTAACCACTCTATCACTTGCATCATTGGCATGTGAGTAGTTACATGTCTAGCTTTATGAGCTATTATACTTAATCATTTGATAAAAATGTATGATGTAATGATTAAGGGATTGGCAATAATGTATAAGTACGTATAAAGAATTGGTTAAATGTACCTTTAAAATTTTAATATAACTTTTTGAAAACATGAAATAAGAAATATTTATTTTGTCTTTATAGTGAAAAGATAGCAATACGTAACAAGTTGGGTAGTGGGCCTGAGGACAACAAGTGAAAATAAAAGAATGATAAATTTAGTGCAATCCTTAAATAAAACTTTGACTTGTGATCGGCAACAATTAAGATAATGTTGAAGACAAGCCATCGATAGTGACTTACTTACCACTAATGGAGTTCATGCTGATGGTTTTTTTACTAATAAAAATACCTAGGTGTTGTAATTATGATTGTTAATTCCCAGCTCAAAGTTGTGATGGTTTGTTTTCAATATAAAAAGTCTTTGGACTATTTTCCGATTCACTTTTTTCATAACAAATTCTTCATATCCGTTCTTAATTTTTGTATGAATTTCTTACTTGATTTTCGTAAGCACCCATAAAAAATTTTAATCATACACGATTCACAAAAGGTTTTTGAATAAATTGAATAATAACTTACAATTTAAGTAATGTATCAATTCATTAAAACATATTGTTAAGAAACTTTCTTATTGCTTCATGTATATGTCACAACAATATCATTAGTATCAAACAAATTGCAAGATTATACCATACAAACATAACCAAACAGTCGATTCACACCCTACATGTTCTTCCCTTTTAGCAATGTTCTAAACATGTCAAAGTAAAGCCTTTAAATATGTTGTTAGGCCATCATAATCAAGTCCAAAAGTATTTTCCTTTTTTGGGTCCTCTCTTTTTAACAATGCTTCCATTGTATATTTTACAATTGCATTCTCACATCAATCATTAATCATAATCATAATATTTTATAGAGTTAATTTCAATTTTACACTCTAAGGTTTGACAAACGTAACAATTATCCTCCAAACAATTAAAACCATCACCTTAACTTCAAAAGTTTTATATCTTGTTTCAATTTCAATTTAAAATTTTTATTATATTGGATAAAGTTAAAACAACTGATAAAACTTCTGGATTGAAATTGAAACAACTTAGAAAATTTTAAAGATAAATTGATGTTTTTAGTTTTTTGGAGAAAAATGGTTATCTTTATCAAACCACATGGAGTAAAATTAAACTTAACTCTACGTTATAATAACATTAAATTAAAATTTTACAAATAAGAGATGTTTATGGTCAGATAAATGACATTTCTACGTACAGTAGATACTTGTAGTCTAGTGTCAATGTAATTGCTCTTTACAAATATGGTTGTGTTTGAACGTTCACGAGTGTAAGTTTTATGAAATTAAAAGAACTAAATTGTTGTTAGAAAATAATAAAGAGGTATAGTACTACGTGGAATTATAGATATATTTTTATATATAAAGATTTTTCTGAATCTGAATTATAATAATAAATAAGTATTAAAAGCAGAGGTAGAGACAGAAGTGAAGAACACATGGACTATATTTGTAAAGAAAGTTTTGGCCACAAAGAACTCCATATTTCAAAATGAAATTCTCTACGTCTAAGTCCTAGCTTTTAAAATTGATTCGATTTACCACGACTTTATTGATTATCTTGAGAGTTGAGGCATCTAATCAAGCACTAATGATGATTTATTCTAGTTATATGTTCATTAAAATGTTAATTATACTAATGATTTGTGTGGTAACATCATTTTATAAATCTTAATTTTTAATAATTACATGTTTCGACACATGATCTACGAAAATGTTACATGCTTGTCTCACTGTGGATGGACGCTACCTTTTCAATTTATTTTTTTTTTCCTTTTAAATGATTGTATTACCACTAAACTAAAAACAAAAAACCCCAAAAAAATCTAAATTTAATGGACTAGCAAAGTAAAAATCAATGTTTTCAAAACCAGACCGGAGAACGAAACCGATCAATATGGTTCACTGATTGAATTGGATTTAATAATTAGATACGTTATATATATTATAAATATTAAATATATATACATATATCAGTTACTAAACAATATATAAGAATACCTTATGTTTTCGTTTGCATTTGTATTAATAACAAAAGGTGAAGACTTAAATAAATAAAATATGAATTTTCGAGTATTAAATGAACAAGACAAATTTGACTTTGAAAGGAAAAAATGAAAAGTTATAAAAAAATGATAATCCATTCCCCCGATTCAATGAAAAACAAGAAAAAATAATAATAACATTCATCCAATCCAGATACAAATTTATTATATTCTTTCAAACTTATGATACGAGAAAGTTAATGACCATCCTCGTAAAAAGACTTTGAGGCTGTTTGATTATATTGACTCAGTAAAATCTGATTAAGTCAGAAGCTAACACAGTTAGAAGTTCTGACTGGGTATGCATCTGACTGAAACTTGGCTGTTTGATTCAATATTTGATTAGAACCAAATCGATTCAGTATTAACGTAACAATATTTCATTTGACGGAAAAAAATGTATATTTTCTAATCAACTAGAATCATAATCAACTACTAAATCAAAATCATAATCATAATAATCACACCACCACCACAACCAACACTGGAGTCACACCACCAGTCGGAACAACCACCACAACCACCACCGTCATTGTACACATTCTGACCAAACACCCACCGGAGTCTTCCTGATCAAACACGTAGGGTGCCGAGGGGGGTCGCGACAGGGGAGTTTGACCTATGAATCGCGCAGGTGGGTTTTGACGAGGGGAGTCGCGCGCAGGTGCGTTTGGCCGGGGGGGTCGCGCGCAGGTGGGTTTGGCCGAAGGGGTCGCGCGCGGGTGCGTTTGGCCGCGGGGGTCGCGCGCAGGTGTGTTTGGCCGAGGGGGGTCTGATGTGTTGCAAAACACATCTGTTTTCCATGCGATTTCTGTATATAGTTTTAGTCTTTATTTCCCGTTTTTATTAGTTTTCGGTTTCTATTTACGTATTTGTGTATTTGTAGGTATTTGTGGTTCAAGGAGCGTAAATGGTTGATTTTTGAAGAATAAACAAGCATGCGAGCTAAGGAACGGAAGAAGCTTGGTCAAATGGAAGAATTCTGAAAATCCTTATCTTGGCGCGTCGCCAAGATGATGACAGGATCTGAGAGACGCGCCAAGATTCCCTCGTCAGAAATTGACTATTTTGTTTTTAGCGCATAGCGAAGATTTTGGGGGTTATTTTAGCGACGCGCTAAGATTGCTCAACCGAGAAAATTTTGCCCTAGATCACTATTTAAGGTTTTATAAGAAAACCCTAAGAGGCAGACGGCAGAAGACGATTAAAAGAGACTTTTGAGACGATTTTGGAGCATTTAGAAGGCCAAGAACAAGATCCAAGTAAGAGAATCAAAGAAACTCGGGTGTTAATCATTCGGTTTTTAGTTTTCTTTGGTTTAATCTTTCCCTATCCATGTCTCGTACTTTTGATTTCTCTTTTATCTCTGTTTGGATGATGATTGCTAGCTAGAACAATTGAACTACCTAGGTTATGATTGATACATGATGGTTTGACTTGCTTTAATCGGTTGTATGAACTCGTATG